>BGPR01045117.1:0-12421 GCA_013235015.1 Araneus ventricosus | reverse complement strand
CAGTATCATTGAAGTAAGCATTGATATTTTCTTAGAAATAGTTTTGTGTTCTTACATTTTAAAAAAGAAATAAACATTTTCACTGACTATTGAAATAAACTTAAACTGCAGATGTTATCAGACTCTTAATAAGATAACTAAAAGTCTGTTAAGATCACTGAAACGTTAAATTTAGTTGATATTATTCTTTACGTTTCCATGTAAACCAAAATTTTCTCTAACAAAAATACAATATTTTAAAACATAAAAAATAAAATTTTCATCCCTTTTCTTTAACATTTGTTTCAATGTTTGTTCAAAGTGAGCAAAAAATAAATTGAATAGTAATTATTTGAAAAAATAATTGTTTTTTTTCGGAATTTATTTCATTTTGATGAATTTAAAAGAAATTCTAAGTAGTGTAATATAGAAAACTCATCTAGAAAAAAAACTGCTATAGTTTTAAAAAATCACACCTAAACCTTAGTTATTTTTTTTTCAATTCAATGTTATATAACGAAATAAACAACCCCCCCTCTTTTCTTATCACCCCAGGCTTCTCAAATTTTTCTATGCTTGAATGGGGTATTGAAAGAGATTGGGCAACAAAATCTATTTTACTTAACATTTCGATTAAAACATTGATGCATTGAAATAAAATCTTATATAACATAATTGTATTACAGGGAAAACACTTGAAACATAATACAATTTCAATCCAGGGTGTCAAATATTAAACCGGACTTATACAGAATCCAAATTCGGACACACACAACTAGAAAAAAAAGTCCAAAACTGACCTTCTTTCTGAAAGAAGACCTCAATGCAGATAGCGTTAAAATGCCCCAAGCTAAAGGGGTGTGGGGTCTTGGATCCTGTGGTATCTCTAATTTGCAGTAAGTACATTCTTATCAGCACTCATTGTGTCGACCGCTACCCTACCCAGCTAATCAATCAAAATGTCAAACCACGGAAGGGGGAAGAAATTCGGAAAAATACGTTTATCGCGCTTTAGAGACAGTTCACAAGAGACGTATATTTCCGGGCTGACCGCTTTCGGCGTATCTCTGACCACACGTTGAAATGCGTGTTATCCGCTTATGGGATAGTCCAAGGTCGACGTAGAAATACGTGTGAAACGCTCAGAGGGTTAATCAAAAAATATTGAATCCTTTTTTTATTCATTTTTGTGTTCGTCTCGAGAGGAATTGTGCGAAATGGCTGTGGATTTACGTTTTCCAAAAAAAGTTTGAATGAGGGATCTTTCATTGGAACAAGTTACACTACTCTCGATTAGAAAAGCCTGGACTGCAATACACCAATTATACTTCTGAACAGCCTGCTACTCTTAATAATCGGTTTTTATACGTATGTGAATTTTGATGGAAGTTCTGCTAGAATTTTTTGTGCGCATAGAGAGTACAGCTTAATCTCCACAGTATAACTACAAGGCTTGCTGTATCTGTCGCTTCATCTCTGATGTTCAACAATTAGTGGTGATATCTTAAAATTTAGTGCTGCGAACTGTGTGTGCAAGTACGTGTTTCGAGTAAATTCGTAGAAAGTAAACTTGGTTTTCCAAGTTTAGATCGAATGCAAGTGATCAGTTATCACTTAAGTGCTTCCGCCAATTCAAGAATATCACAGAATTATTGGTGAAATGTGAAAATAATGGAAGAGAATAATTTCAGTAGATCAAGAGATGATTCAATGTAGTTCGTCTTAACTCTGGTACAATGTAATCATATTTTATAATGGCCATTGTAAAAGGACATCTTTTACATTTATTAATTTGATAAATATTGTGCTTAAAATATATATAATATGGGTAATGTGCATCAGTTCAATTTTGTTACTTTCTATTTTTCTAATATCAGTTGGCAGTGATATTCTAATTTAAATTTTATAAAAATAAAAAAAAATTAAATAAAAAATTTTTTGATTCTGTTTTAATTTCTCTAATTTGAACTCACAATTTGCAATGTACTAAAGTGTTTCCAGCAATTTAATTTGGCGGCCAAGTTTTTTCAGGTCTGCAAAGGTAGGTGATTTATATGAGTGTAGATAGAATTGCATATTATTGTGTTTTATATTTCAGTACCCAGTATTGATTTAATAATTTATATATATTATTCAAAATTTTAACATTGGGCACCTACCTTGCAATGAACGTTTCATAATTAACAACCCCTATCCAATAAGTATCTTGAAAAATCGAGGGGCTTATTGCAAAGAGAAAATCTAATTCGTAAAAGTTCATGAAAAATATGGTAACTTCGGAAGATTCAATGCATGAAGAGTATACTACAACATGTACATTTTTTTCTTTCACACAAGAAATATATACTAATTAATGCTTAATGGGAAACATGAGACACATACTACTGTGTATTTTATCGTGCATATCACCGTAAAATGCAAATGTAATTTTTTTGTTAGCACAATTTTCATGAATCCGTCACTTATAAATATCTATGGCTTAGTTTAGTTAGTGTGTTTCTCCAACAGTTCTTTAAGTTTTCCGAGACAGAGAACAAAACTTTCACTAAGCTTATAAACTCTAATTATATGCCGAATTTATAACATTTCGATTAACAGCCTAATTGTAGGCTACTTTTTCCAAATCTTCCCAACTAATCAAACTCCTAAGACGAAATTTAAGTTTGATTTAAACGTAAATCGCAAAAAAGTATTTCTTTAATTCTTGGAACTGAATGCAACATTTGTTACTGTAATTTTTTTCTGTTAGTATCATCAAATTAAGTCATTCGTTTTATTATACAATCTATAGTTTATTCGTATTTTTGAACAAAAACTTAGCAAACAGAAGAATCATTGCAGCAAACTACAAAAGAATATTTCGAACACTTCCTTTAAAAATGTTTCTCTAAGAAATTTCAGCAATCCTACTTCTCGTTTGTGAATATAATATATAAGTAAAAAAAATAAGGAATTTAAATTGTTACGCTAATTACATGCGCGATTTTTACTGCATTTTTCTGAACTGTCCTTTTGTAAGCAGTTTTTGCTTCAAAAGATACTAAAAGCGCTATTTTTAAAAAAATTAAGCCACGATTAGGTAATTAATGTTTTTGTGTAACGCAAGATCTAAGATAAAACTTCTAACTTCCGGTTGTCGTATTTATTTCAAATTGTATGGGTGGCATATTTTTGTGTTTGAAAAGGATTTATTATTCAGTTCAGTGGCGAATCCAGGGGGGGGGGGGCGGGCGGGCGACAGCCCCCCCAGAGCCAAGCCAGAATTCTTGATTTTATTTAACACTAGCAGTACGCGCACGGCGTTGCCCGTGGAATCAGAACTTCAACAAAAATTAATAAAAAAAAAAAAAAAACGCCCACAATGACATGAAAAAGTTTTGAAAACAAAATCAAAACAAAAGATACACATTTTTTGATTTTCCTGCTTATTTTTTTTTTCACGCTACAGTACAGAGTACGTTAATCCAAAACAATATTACAAAATTGGAACGTGAAAATGATTATTATACAGCAAGCAAAATATAAATAAAATCCGAAAATAATAATCGAAGTAATTCATTCAGGTGAAGGTCATGACGTATCCTACGCGTCCGCCAATCAAAATTGGCATCAACGTTCCGAAGAAGTTCCGCTTTTGGAACTCGATCGAGAAAAATAACTCGCAACGGCCCAGAAAAAAATTAATTTAAAAAAAACTTGAAAAGATATTTTAACCGTTGTTGCTTTAAATCTGACACAACCGTTCTAGTTATAAGCTGAAAAAAATTGAAATTAATAGTGTTATTAGAAAGTCGGATGCAACAAATTTAAAATCAAAAGTAACATCTTGATGCCAAAACTGGGTATTTTTTAAAAATTTCTCAAAATCCAGTAAATTACGTTAGAAATTCAAAACTAACTTCATTAGAACGGAAATCGCGTGCTCTTTCCGATGGTGTATCTATTTTTGTCGTGCAATTATTCGAAACCAATCTATTGAGAAATTAGTGCGAAAAATCAACCAAAACAACACAAAACATTAAATAAAAAAAATTCTAGGTTAAAATTTAAAATTTCGGCTTCGAGGTGCATTCAATCGCCATTACGACTACCTGTGTGCCAAATTTCATGGCTGTAAGTGCGATAGATTCGTCTGGACATCGCAGACAAACACACACGCACACACACACGCACACAAACATTGCCTTTTATAAGTATAGATTATTACAACCTGTTTTTTCTTAATTTATCTCTTTTAAAAAATAATAAAATCGTTTCAACATTACTTTCTGGCTTGACTGGCTCGAAAATTTTCCTACTTTTGTAGTCATTCCACTTGTACTTGTAGCTTTGGCATGGTCGAAGACATTTTTTGGCTAGTTATTTCATTGTAATTTTTATTAAATTATCGAAAGTATTGTATTGTTTTTTATGATTCTTATTGTCAGGTGAGTAAAGTCTGTAAAGTTAAAGAGTTTTGGTTTACTTTAGCCTTCAGATTTTACCTTCATCACGACAATACAAAATTTTTATGACCTCGGCCGCCCCCCCCGAGACCCGAATCCTAGATTCGCTACTGATTCAGTTCAACATTGATTCTGTTTATCCAAACACCTTACATCTATGTCTGCTTTTCGAAAATTAATTTATTTTCTTATCATAAAAAAGTTGTTGATTATATAATTGAGAAAAAGATAAAAGAGCAAATTAATTTCCGAGTTTCAAAGAATCTTAGTCGGGTATGAAGAAAGATATGTTCAATGTTCTAAACGCCTTCTGTTGCTAATTGGGAAAGAAAATTTATTCTTCTTTCCATACTTTAAATTTCTTCATGGATATTTACAGCCAGAAATTTCTTCAAAAAATCTTGCGCCTCTTCTGATCTTCTTCGGTGGAAATTTATAAATACCTTATTTTTCCCATTTTAATTAAATTTGGCTTTTTTATTATTGCACAGATGGGCTTTTATAATCGCCTTTGTCACTGACTTCCTAATATGCTAGTTTTCAAATTTCGCATACCTGTGTGTTCTCAACGACAATACATTATTTTATTACCTTCAGAACATAATAATGTTAAATAATTAATTTCATTTAATTTTGATTCCATACAAGGGACGCCACCTGGTAGTGAACTTTAGAAATATTGATTTCAATAGTATTATAACGATGAATGATTAGTTATATACTAAAAATGAAACTAAGGAAATTTTACTTTTTGGTATACGCTATTAAAGAGTGTTTTAAAAATCTTTTCTTACGAAATCTATTCATTTGAAAATTGCATGTATCTTAAAACCTTTCATTTCTAATTTTTTTAATAAACAACCAGAATTTCTACAACGATCGCTTTTTTTCTATTATCTCAAATAAGTGATGAGAAGTGAGCTGTAGATATGAATTTAGTAGGCTTTGTCTATGTTTAAGAGTCACAGTTGAATTGAAATTTGTTTAAAGCAGTTGTCTTCCTAAAGCATTTCTTTAATATTGGAAATTAGAGTTAAAAATCAACACATAGATTAATCATATGATGTCAATTGTCCATAGTTAAAGTTTTGACATTAACATTAGGTTTGGGTACATGTTCTGTTCACTGCTGAGACTGACTCGTCAAAGTTTACACCACACCGCGGCACTGCTGTTGCTGGCAGTGTGCGTGCGCCAGTCCTTGGATTCGGCTATTCAGCTGTTTATTAACTGTAATGATTGTAGAAAGAGGGGCATTGTAACTGCACATTTAAACAAAATAATACTTCTCTGAGTTCAAGAAGTAGAAAGAATTTTCTAAGTATCAGGAGTGGGTTAACTATGTTTTAGGCAAAGTCATTACGATGGGTTGTTCTTTAAAAAAATCATTTGAGACGGAGCCAAGAAAAGATGTACACTATATGATTAAAAGTATCCGAACACTTTCGGATTCTCACATTTTTTAGAATTTCTGCGGAAAGGCTAAACCAACTGCCCTTGAACTTCGACCATGTAAAGAATAGATTCTAACTCACGTTTTACATTGAAGATTCGATCACGACGGCATTTAGTGGACCGACCAGAAATTGATGAAGAAGAAAAAAATCTGGATTCACCCCGTTCCACAGAAAGATGAAAATGATTTGCAAATTTCATCAGCGGTTTTGCTTAATATGCGTGCATGCATTTTCGTAAAACAGAAAAAGTTACAATATGTTAGAAAAGCATTGTGTAATAATTTGGAATAAACACTTCGAATATTAGAGAAAATATATGAGTATTTGTAGTAAATAATTTTTTTACTGCGTATGTGCGAGGCGTAGCGTAATTTTTCTTTCATAACTTCAAAGCCAGATATGTAAGGCAATTTATATAAAAATTCCAGTCGAATACCATTAAGATTTAGAAAGATATCAGTATTGCAGTAAGCAGAATTTTTGCTTCCTCTATAAGAAACAAAATAATGAGGGTTATTCCACAAATCGATATTTTTTAAAATTGAATTTTCGAATATTTTTATAGAATTTAATAATTGAATATGGTGAATACCCAGCCATACTTATAAATGAAATTCGTAATTTAAATTGCAGTTCAACAGTTACTATCCGAGGATTCGAGTTTAAAATATATCAATTTGTGGAAAAACCCTCGACATTTTGTTTCTCTTGGAAAAAAGCAGAAATTCTGCTAACTTCAATGCCGAAATCTTTCTAATTCTTAATGATATTCAACTGGAAATTTTATATAAGTTTCCCTATATATATGGCTTTGAGGCTGTGAAAAGAAAGATCACTTTATGTTTCGCGCATGCGCAGTTAAAAAGTATTTAATGCAAATACTCAGATTTCCTTAAATATTCAAAGTATTTAATTCAAGTTTTAATGGAAAACTTTTCTAACACACTGTCAAGTATTCTGCAAGTTTTGTTTTATTTGGTGGAAAACTCTGCATTTTATAAGCAAAACACTTGCTGGAAAATTTGGGTTTTTCAAAGAAAACCTTTATATCCTCTAGAATATACTTGCTATTTTTACGAAAATGCATATAAGCGATGTGCATATTAAGCAAAACCATTGATGAAATTTTCAAATCATTATAATCTTTCTGTGAAACGGGATGAGCCAGGGTTTTTTCTTCTTCGTCAATTTCTAATCGGTCCCCTAAATGCCCTCGTGACCGAATCACTATAAAATGTGAGTTAGAGTCTATTCTTTACATGGTCGAAGTTCAAGGGCAGTTGGTTTAGCCTTTTTGGAGAAATTCTAAAAAGTGTGAAAATCCGAAAGTGAGACTGAGTCGTTAGGGCCGCGGCGGCCTAGTGTTGAGGTCTTAGCTACAGGGCCTGATGGTTCCAGATTCGAAACCCGATTACACTGAAGATCTACCGTGTATGTGGACGTTTTGATCGTTAAATCAAACGTTGGAGGCCAAACGTCCTCCCGCGGGTGTGGTGCGGAAGCTTGGAGAGGGGAGGGCCAGCTCAGGTGTCTTCTTCGTAATCTGACCGCTTTTCAAAATTACGAGGTTCGTGCCAACTTCAAAACGGGACGTTATTATAACTAACTAACTAGACTTAGTCGTTACAGTTAACAACACACGGTGGCGCTGTTCCGAAATGTAGAGTGCGTGCACCTGTCCTTGGTGTTGAGCTTTCTCATTTGTCGCTTTCCTTTATATATTTAAAATAATAAGAAAAGGGAAGGTTTCATCTAATTTTAGAGCAGATAAAACAAGCATTTAAAGGGAAAAATTACAGTTTTAAACGGTTTTAATGCTTCCATATATTCCAGCCAAATAAAGGATGAAACGTATAATAAATTCCAGCTAACTATATATATATTTTTCCTTTTCGTCCGGAAGTATATCATACCTCCTAACGTACTGTAGAATACAATAGTTTTACTCCATTTGTGAAGCCATCAAATGGATTTTGCTTACTCAAGAAGAATCTCGTAAGAAGGGTTTAAACCAATTTCAGTAAACTACTGAATAAACACACTCTACAGAAATAGAAGTAATTAATATTCGAACGAAAAGAGTTGACCGAGAACGATTCGAGGTAAGTGTGTGCAAGTTCATTGTGCTTGAAAGCTTGTTTCAACACAGACCTGTGTTTTTTATGTGATAACAACTATCTTGTTAGTTTGCACAGGAAATGAGTTGCGGTTCTCCTGATACTGGAAGTCAAGTGCGTGATGATTTTGGAAATGTTCAAACACTTATAAAAGAGAATTATGACAGCAAATGCAAAAGTTATTGCCGTCTTTCTACTAGATAATGAACACGAAATTCAGCATTCATCAATAAGAACAATAAAAGATTCAATAAATAAGTAATTATTATCATTTAGTGGCAGCAGACTTTCAGGGACATATATTTTTTCCACTAAATTTAAAGCGTATTCTGCTGCTGAAATTTTCTGTTAGAAACACAGAATCTGAAATAAATATCACGTTTCTAGAGAAAGGGTCTTGCAGAATCACTTGAAATGAAATGGCTTTTTGAATTTTTAATTACAAAGTACATAGAGGAAATATTAAATTCTTTAAAAAAAATGACTTTGAGAGTTTCAGAAATTTTGATTATTTAGGCTTACCTCAGTTGGAAAACAAAAAATGTTTGGAACTATGTTTGTCTGTGTGTATGTGAGCACAACTCAAAATTTTTGGAGAAATTTAGCACCCATTTCTAATAAAAACTGTCAAAGATACAAAGAAATAGAAGCAAACAGTGAGTTAGTTGAAACAGCAGAGGTATGACACGCACACACATATAAAGGTTCATATCTACAATGATAAACCAAAATTTTGTAACAGATAGAAACGTTGTTTTAAATAAAACTTTAGAATCGTTTCTCAATTTCATGGCATTGCTTATAAGAAATAGTCTCAACATGGATTGCAATTATGTTTAAATATAGTCCAAGCATGTACTTGAGTTAAAAATAAAGTATTTTATTCTTTTACATTTTGTGTTCTTTTGCTTGACTAGCGAAAGTTACAGTCTGGATATCTTGAATTGTAACAGTTATCCTGAAACTAAATTCAAATTCTGTCAAATTGTTGTTTATAATTATAAAAATACAGAAGAAGCCCAGTTATTTAGAATGCATCTGTATATTCTAATAAGTGTCAAAAAATACCAAATAAAAAATGTTTGTCATTCAAATATTCTGTGACAGCCAATTCCAAAATAGAAATGTCACTTCATGTTTATTTCTTGAAAAATTCCAATTCTTCACGAGAAAATGTAAAGGGAAGAGAAAAAATGAAAGAAAGCATTTTCAAGAAATAATAGAAAATCCGAGCAATGAAACCTACGATTTCAATTCAAAATATTATATTTACAGTTCGATGTTAGAAAGAATTCTTCATTGTTTTGGAAGAAAAAATAAATTTGAAAGCAAGTTGTAGAATTCCGTGCTTTGTAACAAGAAGAATTTGAAAGACAAAAATCAAGAATATACTCAGTGGACAAAAACAAATGGTTTTTTGTAGGTTGATATTTGTTTGTCTGAATAATATTTCGCATCTGGGATATTTTTAGTTCTCATACTTTTTCGCCTGTAATGCCATTCTGACCTTATTTTACATTATTATTTTTCTCAAAATACATGACTTTTACGACTTTAAATTCATTGTCTTTATTTTAGATAGATGTATGTTTATATGCAAATTTATTTCTTTATTTTATATGTAAAATAAAGATTATGATCTTTGTTGAGGGATTTTTGTTTGACTCAATATCATTTCATATTTGGATATCTTCAATTCTCATTCTTTTCGTTCGTGGTTTTTTTTATTCTTTGCATTTAAACATAACCTTCAAAACTTTTTACAACATTTTTATTCAAAATATAAGACTTTTCAGTATTTGAAATGTGGGTGTCAGGGATGGCCAACAAAACACTGCTTCTTTAAATGAAAAGATTTAATGATGATTTCTAATTACAGTTAAATGGCTTAATAAAATAAAATGATTAGCTATGTACAGTAAACAAGAACACAATCAACTGTAGCTGCAGAGTTACACATCTTTTCGTCTTTAGAAGTGTCTTTTGGAGCAGGCGTCTTTTTCTGCATCACGTCTTGATGCCAGAGCGTCAACTAACCAGTTCTGCTTAGATCCGCTAGAGGCGCGGCGGGAATGACGTGGGCTGCCGTCAGTCTGGTACCACAGAAATATTTATTTTCTTTATTTTAACCGATAATACCTATCCAACTGAAATCCTTAAGAAAAATTCTTGTTTAAAAAATAAATGAATTAGAAAGATGAATATTATTTTATTAAATTGATTCATTTAAAACTTACTAGCCGCTTTGGCCGCCCTCCGAAAAAGGGTTCGCGACCAGCACCCACTTTGCCAAGCACTGCCCCTGCCACTTCGCTACTTAGAGGCTCCCAGCCATTACTTTTTTAAGTTTTAAATACCACATGAAGATCATTGGAACAGACCATAAAACCATAGTAGATTTCATACTCTTTGTAGACAACCGATTCCTTTAAAATTGTAAAATCTTTCACTAAACCTCATCTAGTTGTAATGTTTTGTATAACATTTTCACGAATTTCGGCATGAAAGTCTTCAGATCCATAAATGCCAGTGGCGTAAAAAGGGTGGGGCTAGTGCCCTGGGCGCAATTGCAAGGGGGCGCAAAATTAAGGAATAAATTGGTTGTATTTAATATAAAAATAGATTTTTTTGACGCTCTTATTCCTAAGATTCTTAAAAATTGAAATGATTTCAACAAAGTGTGGGAAAATCTTAAGGATATAGTCATTTTTACAACCCGGAAACCTCAAGCTACGACAAAATAACAAGTAATATTGTATTTCAGAGATTTGCTGACCTAAACCCTCACAGCGAAATTAAAAGCTCGTTTAGAGCTCCCACCCTACTAGATTGGGATAAGGGAGAAATGGTTAGGATAATATATCGCCACTGCAGAGTTTCCTGATGATTTCTTCTGACCTTATAGTTCTTATGGTTTCTCATGGCACTGCATGATAAACCTGAATGGACATCGTTTCTTCCGGAATTTGGTGATAAATGGTTAGCAAGTGCCTCATTCTATTTCAATCAGCAAGAGTGAAGACAGGGAAATATACGTCCATTTTTTTTGGGTTGGGGGGGTCAGAGTAAAGAGGCAATCCAACAACTTTAAAAGATGTATGTTCGCTATCTTTACATTTTTTTAGACTGAATATTTACTAATTTGTATGATGAAAATGCGATAAGTGTTTATTGAACGTAGATCAGTTGTTCTGCCAAACGAAAAACAACCCTGAAAGAAGAGAAAAAACATGAAGTTTGCAATTCTAGGTGAAAATTAACAGAACTTGCAGACCTTGCAAACAGATCTTAAAATGACATTGAAAAAAACATTTTTTAAATTAATTTTCTTTAAAATAGCGAGGAGTTCTAAAAGAATTTACATTTAAAACGCCAAAAAAGAATTAAATAAGCATGTAAAGATTTACAATTAGAATTATGAAGTACATCTCAAATGTTCTGCAGCAGATTTTTTTTTTTCACAAAAATGATTTTCAAATAAAGTATTAATGCCTTTTTGCATGTACTTTTCTTTTGTATATTGCTGTAAGTAGTTTTGAAGGATTATTATCCGTGATCATGAAATGGTTCTAAGAAATGATATCGTCATGCCTGATGTTCTTTTGGATATGATGTGGATAGTGTATATATTTTTCATTTATTTCAGTGAAAATTATTCTAGAATTTATATTTAGACCTTGATTATCCAATTTTAGTGTTTTAGTTTTATTAAGATGTCTAGTTCAAGCTTTTGTCTCGATAAAACCTGGAATGTTCTTTTCCCATGAAACCTTCGGCATTTAGAAGCTTAATCTCACCAAGCAAGCAGCGGCATACTTCTCTCTGTCAGATTTCCCTCTCCTCGATTTGTTTTGCAAAATACATTAAATCCAAACAATTGAGTATTATACTATTATCAAGTTCAAACATCTTTTAATTTTTATGTGATTTAATTATAAAACTCAACGAAATTTCCTCTTGGCAGTTTTTGTTAGCAATTTTACACAGCATAAAATGAATGAATCTAAATTTATAAAATTGCATTTTTTATATAATTCTATTAGAAACTTTATGCAGACATCTTTTGTATGTTTATTTCACACTTTCACCTGACTTTTAACGAAATATTTAGCTACTTTTAAAAAATATACTCCAGCATGAAATATGAATTATTTGTTATTCCTTATGTCGCAAAAATTTTTTTCTCAGTGGTAAAAAAATTATATGGTTCGAAAATAAAACTGGGAATTATTTCGATTACCTTCTAAGAATCAGAGAAATATTTATGAATCTACAATTTATTTATGACATTTTTAAAATCTTCTAGTAAAAGCGTGTGATTTTTCTTATTTTAGCCTCGTTTGTAGTCATAAATACGCAGCAATGAAGAAGAAAGAATCGGGGTCTGAAGGACCCTCAAAAGTGTTTATATGTTATTTTCAAT
>BGPR01045114.1:0-12422 GCA_013235015.1 Araneus ventricosus | reverse complement strand
TACATAAACTTCAATAGCCCCTAGAACAGTATGACTTCCAAGGACAAAATTACATACAAATATCACACACACAACAATAGAATATAATTATATTATTTGAACTTACAAATTCAATGTTTTATTCAACCTAGCTGTGATTATATATAATTAATGATTCATTTTAAAGAGATCTAATTAATATGCTTTAACCAGATAATAAGAAACTAATTGCATAAAACAAATTAAATGTAATAACTTGAAATTTTGAAACATGACCTAGAGTAGAATTTCTTTAAATAATTATTGGTGGTTATTTTAAATCTTGTAACTCAAAAACAAGCAGGAAATTATAAAGCCATATACTATCTACACTTTTATTCACTGAGGTGTAAATATACAGAAATCAATTTACAGTATAGAAGAACAGTTGAATTCTTATTATCCTTGCCATTTATGAAAACAAAAAGGTTTATAAATTATGTTATGAGCACTGTTCTAAATATATTTTAAAGTTTATTGAATTGTAATGAAAAATTTAAATAATACATGCCTTTTCCTGTTCCAATAGATTTCTTTCCTTTACCTTCTTGATCCGAAATCAAAGAGATATTTTCACATGTTCTTTAATTTTCTTCTCTTTTGGCGTAGTGATATGGGTGCACAGGATTTCATGGCACTTCGTGCTCATTCAAATTTATCAATCAATCGTAAATATTCATCGTTTGACCACTACATTTTCATAAAGATACAAATGAAAACATAAATAACACAACGAACGATCTCAATGGCACGGCAGACGTACACATTTGAGTACGCATGCGCTGAGAATTTCGTTTGATGTTTGCCTAAAAACCGACAACCTCGGATCGCGCTCGCGGCATTCGTTGGTTCTCGCGAAAGACCGCGCAGGACGAGAGCGACCGCGAGAAATGCTTACACACTTGAGTAGAAATATACGTGCGCCTTGTCTCGTTGCATGTTGTTCAAGTATGGAAGCGGCTTTATAAGCAAAAAACGTGCGGGAAAATTCGGGATTTTTTAAGAAAACCTTTATATCTTCCTGAATAATCGAGTAATTTTTATGAAAATGCATGTAAATATTGCGCACATCAAAGAAAACCATTGAGGAAAGCTTTAAATAATTTTTTCTTCGTCAAGTTCTGGTCTGTCCCTTAAATGCCCTCGTGACCGAATCTTCACTGTAAAATGTGAATTCAAGCCTCTTCATTACATGGTCGAAGTTAAAAGAAATTCCATCCATCCTTTCGGGATATATTCGAAAAAATGTTAAATTTTAAAGTGTTCACATTTTTCTGTCTGTTTGAACAAATGACCAACTAACACGAAGTTAAAAAAATCAGCATTTCTGGCAAATATTTAATAAATATCAGTTCAGTTAATTTCACAGTTAATTCACAGACAACATTTAAATTTTTACTTTATAATATTTCATACTTCTATTATCTTTAATCACTTAAGAATAGTCTGTTTAAACCAATTGGCGAGGATATATAGAGGCATTTTCTGTACTGGAATACCTTTTTGAAAATGGAATTTATTCTATCTCACGTGACACATACCAACTGCACCGATCCAGTTTAATGCTGGAACCCATTGCGTATCTGGCAGAGGAAAATAAGACATGACGTAATAGCATAGCATAAGACAACATCCTATCAGATGGCTGAATTACATCTGAGTGAAATGAATCCATTGCACAAACTAATTTTTTTCTCCATGCAAGAATTTTTTAAATAGTTCATTCATGATTATTTTAAAAATTTAATATTATGAATTTGGCTGTAAGAGGGGAAAAAAGATATTCACGTGACACACAATCGGCTTCAGTGAATAATGAATGAATCAGAAAAAGAATTGTTAATCTGTCTTAAGCAGTTTTGTAGCCATTGTTACCACTCTCAGCGTTCTTGATATATTTCAATGAACATAAGGCTATTTACAATGATATTACAAAGTGGGAATCCATCAAAGTAATCAAATGACTTAATCAGGAGTGAGAGAAAAAAATATGCGAAATAATGATAGTAGATTGTGCTATGTTAAAACGGTAGGGAATAGTATTTCAAATCAAATAAATTCTTTCTTAAAAGGTTTCTAGATCAATTTATCATGAAATCTTTATGTTCAACAACTCACGGAAATCGAAAAATTATTTATGAAAAATTCATTCTTACGATGGATAAGAATCATTCCAGTTCGACAATTTATATTGTACTAGCAGTACGCGCACGGCGTTGCCCGTGGAATCGGGACTTCAACAAAATAAAAAAAGCCCATATACAATTACATAAATGAAAGTTTTAAAAACGAAATCAAAACAGAAATATATATATTATTGAGTTTGTCCGCTTCTTTTTCCTCTCGACCGAGTACCGTTAATCCAAAACAATGTTAAAAAATTACAATGTGATATTTATTACACCGCAAAACAAAGTATGAAAGGCAAAGAAATAAGTGAAGACACGCTTAAAAATAATAATCGAAGTTATCGAGTAAATTAATCATCTCGCAGAACGCGAAAGTAATGACGTCACCCTGGCCCGCCAGCCAATGAAATTGCCCGCAACTTTCCGGAGAGCTGTCGCACGCGGAAGTTTCGCTAGAGGAAAAATATCGTTCAACTATCAGGAAAAAATTAATTTTAAAAAAACGGGAAAAGATATTTTAACCATTCTTGTTTTAAATCCGACAGAACTGTTGCAGTTATAAGCTGAAAAATTTTCAAAATAATATCTTTATTAGAACATCAGATGCAAGAGTTTTTAGGATTCCAGAAAATTTTATTTATGAAAAGTGACTATTTAAAAAAAAAAAATCCCAAAATTCAGTAAATTGCGTTAGAAATTCGAAACTAACTTTATTAAAATGGAAATCGCGTGCTCTTTCCAATGGTTTATCTATTTTTTTCGTACAATTATCCGAAACCATGCTATTAAGAAATTAGTGCGAAAAATCACCCAAAACAACACAAAACATTAAATAAAAAATTTTCTAGATTAAATTTTAAAATTCCGGCTTCGAGATGCATTCAGTCACCCTTACGACTACCTGTGTGCCAAATTTCATAGCTGTAAGTGAGATAGATTCGTCTGGACATCGCAGACACACACACTCACACACACACACACATTGCCTTTTATAAGTATAGATTTATTAAAGATAACCCTGTTTCGATCAAAAATAACATAAAAACATGATGATTAGAAATAAAATAATTTTTCGAAGTTAGTATCGTTACTATTCTTTACTTATATATATAGGTAAAGTGAAACTGAAGAACTTAATGTATAAAAATTATAATGGAATTATAAAAAGGAAAACTATTTAAGAACAGTCTGATGATATTTGATTTTGGTGCATTTTGGCTGACCCGATGTTAGATCGCGGCTTTTATTCTTAATTACTAATTGAACTGCTTATGAAGGTTTGCAAGCGTTAAATTACTAAATTCTATTATATTTTCTTTCGAGACAGAAACAAATGGTGACTTTTGACATGGAAAATTCCTTTCGTCCAAACTTCAATATTTGTAACTATTTGATAAGTAAGCTTATAAACGGGTGACACCAACCCAAACAAGTGACACCATTGCTATTACCGCAAGTCGGGTACTTAGCCACTTACTTTGAGAAAGAGGTTACTCGGGTTAGTCATCTCCTTGTCACTTAAGCGCAAATCTTTTGTTGCGAGGCGAGTCGGTTGCCAAACCCCGCGGGGAAGGGGATAGTTCACTATCAAGTATACATTTACATGAGTTGTTGTATTTCTTGACATTTTCCCTGTGGGCTCTGAGGCCAAATGTAACGTTTCGTTTTCTTTCTTTATCTTTTCGACTTCTCCGAGTTTCCGAGAATGACTCAAGATTTTCCCTAAAGATAAACAAAGACCAGATGTTTACGGAAGTGCTCGAAAATTCGGATTTCTTATGTTAGTCTTTTTGTGCATTTTAGTCGCATAGTTAGATATGACTTGGATATTTTATTAGTTTCTTTGCTAGTTTAATTTGGTAATAAATAACAAGTTTCATTCTTAGAAAATTATTTCAAACGATTTTCTGACTTTATAATAATGCTAATACTAGCAATAAGCGCAAGGCGTTGGCCGTGGAATCAGGACTTCAACAAAATGGGAAAAAAAAACCCGCCCACAATGACACGAAAAAGTTTTGAAAATAAAATCAAAACAAAAGATACACATTATTGATTTCCTCGCTTATTTTTCTTCGCGATAATGACATTTTAACTGTAGAGAAACAGTACAGAGTACGTTAATCCGGAACATTATTAAAAAATTGCAACGTGAAAGTGATTATTATACAGCAAGCAAAATATGCGAGACAAATAAACACGTTAAAACACTGTCGAAAATAATAATCGAAGTCATTCAGTTGATGATTATGACGTATCCTGCGCTCTGCACCGTCAGCCAATGAAATTGCAATAATGCATGTTGGGGAGGCTCCAGAGAAACTCCCGCGGGAGAATGATCGCTACAGAAAAATCTCTCTGAACTGACCAGGAAAAAGTTGATTTAGAAAAAAAAAAAAAAACGGAAAGAGATATTTTAACCGTTCTAGTTTCAAATCTGACATAAGCTGAAATATTTTTAATTTATAGCGTTACTAGAACGTCGGATGCGAGAATTTTAAGAAATATGAACTGAAAATTACCATAAAAGCGACTATTTTTCAAGAATTGCTAAATGATGAGGGCTCTTGCACAAACTGATATTTTTTTAAATTTGAATCTTCGAACAGTAACATTGGATTTTATATTTTTTAAACTGTAATCTTCGAATGGTATTCGAGAAAATACAATTTAAATAATGTATTTAATTTATAAGTGTTCATGGTATTCAGGATATTCAATTTTACTAAAATTCAATGTTAATGTCCGAAGATTCAAATTTAAAAAGTATCAGTTTGTACAAGAACCCTCATCATTTAGCTTCTCTTAAAGAGAAATTGCAATTCACCTCACTGAAATGCCGACAGCTTTCTGAATTTTAACGGGATTCAACTGGAATTTTTTTTTACAGTTGTCCTTTATATCTGGCTTTAAAGTCATGACAGAAAAATTCCGCTGCATCTCGCACATGCGCAGTAAAAAATTATTTAGTACAAACACTCATATTTCCTGTAATATTCAACGTATTTACTTTAAAGTTTAATACAATACTTCTGTAACATATAGTCAAGCGTTCGGCAAATTTCGAATAATTTGAATGAAAACTCTACATGTTATAAGCAAAACACATGCGGGAAAAGTTGGGATTTTTTAAAGAAACATTTATATCTCCCGAATATTTGTGCTATGCTTACGAAAATGCAGGCAAATATTATGCACATCAATCATAACAAATGATCAAACTTACATCTCGTTATCAGCTTTCTGTGAAACAGGATGGCTGAAACTCCATTTTTGCCTTCATCCCTTTCTGGTGGTCCCCTTATTTGCTATCGTGACCGAATCTTCACTGTAATATGTATATGATACTCTATTGAATGTCACACGATTCTCCAGAACTGATTTTGAAACATAGTTTTCGTATTAATTGCAAATTTCTCGCATTTATCGAAATGTTCCCTAACTTTTGTATGCCAGTGTTTATAATTTTCTCGCTTCCAATTGTCATCAATGGATTGTAAATGGTGCCCGATGCATGACATTTTTTCGCCCAATCACCATATTTGATTATAAAAAGCAGCATAAAAGCACTAATTTTTTGTCACTATGACGCTCCCTAAGACTGGCGCCCAGTATATCTTCATCTGCTTAGTAGAATTTTGTTTGTTCTTCGGAGAATCGATGAAAGGGGATTCGAACACATTTTTTTAATGAATTGATAAAGTTTAGAGAGAATGGCAAGCAGTAGCAAAGCCATTAGCAGCGGATATTTATTAGCTCATTTTTTATCATTTAAATAGGTACAGTAGGGGAAGTCGGGTAAGACAACGAAGAGTGTAAGATGACGAATTGAAGTTTTCTCGAAAATTACCATAGATGAATGCCCCGATTCTGCATCACCAAAGACCTATAGTGACCAGCTACCCGTGTCACCCCAAAAGATTCCACCCCGTTATTAATGTGATATTGAGGTATTGGTTATTATATATCGGTATTGTGTTTTTGAGTTGTTCCTGCGAAACTTTTGTTTGCTGCTTGGTAAGGGACAGCGTTCACGGAGTAAATATTTTTGATTTATATGTATGGTATTTGTAAAAAGCTAATCAAAACGTGTTCAATGATGTATTATTTTAATTTTTTCTGATGAGCTGATATACTTCAATGTTTTTTTGAAATAAAAAGATGAATTCGGGTAAGATGGCGAACCCATCCACGCTAATTCATGAGCTCGTCGTGCTGCCTGACTGCCATTTGGCCTTCATACATCTCACTGGAACTCCAGTGAAAAATTAAAATTCTTAACAGAAAAGGAGAAAGGGGAAAAGAAGATAAGCGAAAACTGTAACAGTTGAAGAAGGGTTAAGTTAATAAGACTAAACGCAACAAACTTGCTAAAAATTCTACAAAACGAAGAAAGTAGCTTAGCGACATCTCAACTTCTAATGAACTGAATCTGAAGACTCAACTCATTCATTTGAATTTCCGTACGTTGACGCTGATGACAATCTAGAACAAGAGGACCTCAATAATAAAGAATGCATCATTTGCAGTGAGCAAAGAAAACAGCAATTGGGATTCCAATGTTTTAATTGTAAATTCTGGCCCAATTCTACCTGTACTGGCTGAGACAAAATTCAAGCCCAAGGGGATGTGGTTTTTGTAATTGATTTCAATTCTTAAGGTTTGAACCCAAAATTTCGATTGATAATATTTCATTTATTATGCTGTTACTTTAGTCCGATTATGTTTTCTGTTATGCTCAATGTGATTATTATGGTCAAGATGTGATCTCAACAGTTTTAAATAGTTTCTTGTTAGCATGTGATGTTGAATTAAATTGTTATCTTAGTGAGTTATCTTACCCGACACCTTTCGTCATCTTAGCCGCACAGTCGGGTAAGATGGCGCAAATGACTTTTTTTCGAAAATGAAATTTTGGGGTCTCAAATTTGAAAATAAAAATTTAAAAAAAATATTATTTTATAGTAAAGAGTTGCAAGAAAATTTTGCCGAAATCCTCCTGCAACGAATGTTGAGGTCAGGAAAAATCCCTTAAGCTTAAGGTCGCCATCTTACCCGACTTTCCCCTATTTGTCCTCTTGTAAGCCGATATTCTAGCGAAGCTAGTAGATTTGCACTCAATCGTATACTAGCTTAATCATCTTTACATTCCGTTTTGAAGCAATATAAGGGATATTTTAGAACGGACCTCGTAATTTTGTACCGCAGTCACATGACAAGGAAGGCACTTGAGTCGACACCCTCATCTAGAAACTTCCGCGCCCTACCAGCGGAATGACGTTTGATCCTGCGGCTCTTGCTGAAGGGGATAGCATATAGGATGGAGGATATTGTTTAAAAAGGATATTGTTTTAAAATTAAAAAAGAACATGCCACAGGTATCGCGTTCAGGATTTATTCTACCATTCTTCTGTAATTAAGCACGCAGATTCCTTACCTTTGATGTACTACCGAAGCTACTGTGTCCCTGTTCCCATGGCGAAAGAGTCCTAGGATTTTCTTTACTTAAAAAAGATCTACCCGATGTTCCGCTTAATGCCTCAGAGATTGCGGGCTCTAATAACCCTTTTCACTCGGAAAAGTAATAAGACGCATAATCATGCTCGTGTGAGTGTAAGGATTCATTTTAGAACTTAGGTTATAGCTGAAACTTGTATTTATTGATTTGCTTTAATTCCTTAAAATCAAACAGATAGTTTTTGCTGTTATACGGCTTTTATAATGATCATTGTCTAACAAAAATACACAAATGATGCATCATTCAGAAGGGCAAATTAGAATCGACATACGAGTGCGTTATTTAAAAAGTTTTTATTTTATTTATGTTAAAAACCTAGAATATACTAGAATAGTTCATCATTACTGTAGACAATACAACATAATCTTGGACAAAAGAACCAAGCAACAGAAATTTTATTATTGGAATATTGCAAATAATTTAATGTTCCTAAATTTTGCTGTCACTGCAAAATGTCGTTGTATCATTACAAAGGCAAACACAATTTTTTTCAGAGTTGGTTCGAAACGTAAAACACTTTTCAAACAAGGTGAATGTATAACTTTATAAAGTATTATGCAGGAATTTCTAATGCGCCTAATTCATAAAAAAAGTTTTATTTAAATGTCTACTAAGCTTTCACGTTATCTCTACTCTTGCATTTTTAATAATAAATCTTAATATTCATTAAACTTCACCATGGAAACTACAACAGAGAATAAATATGTGTCTTGATTATTTACCCAAGAATATGCAGATGAGAAAAGCTAAAGCTTTTAACTCGAAGCATTTGAAGAAACTTTGTTCATTATTATTAAAATCTTTCTAACAGATTTTTCTAAATAATCCGAAATAACTTTAATTAAGAAAAGCAATTTATATTTCCCTACTCTCACCATCGCTTGAAGGCTTTCCTTTACAATGTCCTGACCTTTTTCTTCAGGGTTATGTTATATTTTAAGTAACATAAGTGCCTGAGGGGATGCTTCATTTTTACCACAAGTGCCGTGTATAAAATGCCGCGTATTGATTTTCAGAAATTAAACCACTTTTTACTTGTTTCCTTTTATGCAAATGGCACGAAATATGCATTTTTAAAAACGACGAATTCTTTCTAATTATCGAACTAAGTGTACTAATGTTGGCGTTCAGTTGCTTCCATTAGACTGAAGACACAGGGGAGGATGGCATTGAGGTGTAGAAGCAAGCTTTTTAAGAATTCATCTCTCAATGATCCATTTCATTTGGAGAAGCACAGCCACTGTATAGAGGAAGCAGGAAGTAAATCAGCGATGAAAACATTATAATGAAAGTACTTTACAACAACACATTAGTGAGTTAACTTGCCGATTCTTTTCTCTTGAGAAATTAGATTATGAATCTTTCACTCAGTTGAAATAGATGGGAAATTACTTAGAGTTATGAATTGATTTTGAAAATGTGGAAGGAACGAATCCATTCGCTTCATCGTTTCTTAGGCTGTGGTATCACCATGTAGTTATCACATGAGAGAGATGATTCACGTATAAATGCGCGCCGGTTATTAATTACTAATGTTTCTAGAAAACAACAGACATATTATTTACATAATTTACAACTGGCATTACATGCATAGGAGAACCAACATGTTAAAAGAATTTTTCGTAACACGTGATATAACAAAGAAGCAGAAGTAATTCTCACTTAACTCTTTGGGGTTAGGTGGGTTAACCCTCCGACTGTGTTATTTTTTAAATCACTATTTAGATGCAACGTTTGCAAACGTGTTCAAATACCGTTGAGCCAAGCGAGTTGTTATTTATATGCAAAGCTTTATCAGTATAATATGATCCAACGCTATAAAAGTACTAAGCAAACACATTAGCCTACGAAAATGATAGGATGCAACAGAAAATAGAATGGCTTCCAACCCGCGGAAATCGAGGGATGCGCAGTCAGAAGGATAGAAACTGTCCCACCTTTTGCTTAACTTTTTATGCATTGTGGGATATATTTTAACCCACCTTGAAAAGTTGAAGATAGTCATCAAGTTTAATATTTTATTGAAAGGTTTTCATTGAGTTGATTATGAATGCGTAAATAAGTTTTAAAAAAGAAAAACAAATACGTCAAAACGTATCAGTAATCTGTACGATACTGTTTTGATTAAGATTTTCGAATTTGCGGTGCATTGAATTTTTATCTGTCATAACGGTATATGAAAGACAAAAATTCAATGCACCGTACAATTCGACAATGATGCTGTTTTCATCTTAAAAGTTATTGTGAGTGAATAAATTGTTTTATAATAGAAAATACGTATTATTATAAAAAACATATTAAAACATTATATATTTTAGGAGGTGTTTTATATTAATTTTGAGGCTGAATAAGTGATGGAATTTGTATGCATCCCCTATTGAAAATAATATAATTTATGAATTATTTAATTTTTCAAATTTATAAACTTATAAATGTATTATTTGCTGCCTATAAAAAGTTCTTTAGATTCAATATGGAAAATATGAAGAGGGAAAATTGCTATCTATAGTTGATACTGAAGACAATATCGAAACAGCAAATTTTGAAGATATTTGTAACAAAGGATTTATTGAGATGTAGTTATTTTTTCCTCATTTTGAGTAATATTTTATGTTAAATAATTGAAATGAACGCCTTTTATTTTTTTTATTAAAAAAATTCTTAAACCAGGATTTTTATACTCTTTAAAATCGTATGCCTCAAAGTGGTGTAAGGAAAGTAACGGCCTTATTCACCATCCATGGTTAAACGATGATCAACGCTTACAAGGGAATTTATACGAACAAGCGAATGCTGACCGAAATGATCGGCTGGATGCATACCGTAAACTGGCGATTTGGCGAGAAACTCGTTTGGCTCGAAGGCTGAGGGTAATTTTAAAAATCGCCAAAAACAAAGAAATTGAGATACCATGCCAAAATACAACCCGCCAGGGTATACATTTGGCGACGCATTTCGGTCAGCTTTCGCATTATTGTAGCAGAACCATCATTTAACTGCTGATCAAGGTTTAACCATGTATGGTGAATAAGGCCGTTAATGTTTCCACCTCCCTCTCGTTTTCATTTGTCATCTCCTGGCTTTAAAAACGTAAAATAAGTACAGATTTTAGTCTTTGTAGCGTTCCCAAAGACTGGCGTCCGGGCCATCTGTTACCTCTTGCCCAGCCCTGGGTAAACTAGTTTAAGCTAAGCTTGAGCTTAATGGCGAGTTTTCTGAATTGTTTATTTACATTAAAATGCCGTACCTACGTCATTCCTGTGTAATACTAAGTCAATGAAACCTTCAACACGGAAATTCAGGTTTTTAATGTAAATAAACAAACCAGAAAACTCGTCCATGAAACATTGTTCCACCGCCGGCAAACTATCATAGTCCACAGTGATAATTCTCAAGCTGCCACAGTAAACCTCTTCGAAACTAAAGGTGATTCGACGGAAAACGCAAAGTAGAATCGGACATTTTGTCCGTATCGAGTTTTCTACTGAGGAATAGTATGTAAAGGAATGTTTACAGGTTGGACAGTATCACACAAAATGTAGGTAGGCTTGATTCTATCAACTGTTACAGCCCGTCTTCGTTCATACACGTCTAATATAAACAATTTGTTCATTCTGGAGATAACTTTGTACGGTCCATCGCAGGGTTGCTCTAGTGGTTGACGTGTAATGTTTGGACGGACGAAAACATGAGTTGTTGAAAATAAATCCTTGCAGAGGAACACTTTGATTTTGCCTGATTTGGAGCTAAAATCGGCTGCCTGCTCTGGACATTACGCTTAAATTGCTGAATGAACCAAGAAATTGTAGGATTAGCCTTTGATACACGAAAGAATCCCTCCAGGGAAACGCAAAATGCTCGCTGTAAAGTAATTCAACAGGGAAAAACCCATGTGCTCCTTTAGACTTACACGGATATCCAGCATGACCATGGGGAGAATACTTGTTCATCGTGTTATGGAATGGTAATGGCATCTAAGAGCATCTTTTAATTGTTGACGAACTCTTTCCACCATGCTATTTGAAGCCGGATGATAGCTTATGGCTCGAATCTTCTAAGAACATAAAAACTGGGTAAGGGCTTGGAACAGCTCTGATTAGCAGAAGTGAACCTCGGGCTGTACTGATTATCTCTAGGACTCAGACAGAATCTTGCTGTCCATCCTTTAAAAATGAATCAATACAGGTTTCAGCTTTCATGACGGGCATAAGGAAATTTCTAATTTACGTATTGGCAACACTAGTTATGTCTTCCCTCCAAAACAATGGTCAAACCGCCTGTCACACGAGAGAGGCTTTTAATAAAAGGAAGAGTTTTTTGCCTGCGACACTACTCGATTGAAGCTATTCTGGTGAGTGTGATTTTATAATTACAATAATAAACCAGAACACTTTAAAGATAACACTTAACTTTCATTTCAATTTCTCTTGTGCAGTGTAAAAATGTTATAGGGGGGGACAGCAGCAGGTACCTCATCACCAAAACTGATTAGGTGTAACTGGGTACTGATACACCCTTTGGCAGTATATAGTGCATCAAAAAGAGAGTAGATGACAGCAGATATATTTGATAAAAGGTTTGTAAAAAGTTTCTTAAAATTAAAAATTCCACCAGAAAGGCGCCCACAATGTTTGCTAATGGTTAAAGGGCATGAAAGTCACTCTTCATCTGATTTTAATAATAAAGCAATCAGTACTCTGATACAGTACCTCCTCACACATCGCATGTTCAAGAGCAACTTAGAGGCGATGTGTTTT
>BGPR01045113.1:0-12422 GCA_013235015.1 Araneus ventricosus | reverse complement strand
AAGTTGCCAGAGATGCCGCAAGATACTAAATAAACTTTGGTGGCGAATATTTAAATATTTAAAAATACTGATAAAGCCGAAAAATGATGTAGATACAATTTTTGCTATCTAACAAAAGGATTCCTAGTTTTTTTGGAAATGTGATTATTAGTTTTGACAAGAAAAAACGAACTGAACTGTCAATTAAATTTGGACGGAAGTTGTAAGATTTGTGTAAAGTTGCCCGAGATCTAATATTCACATTCAAATACCAGACTGATTTTTCGAATTCTCGTGATTTGTGTGATTGTAAGAGTAGGGAACTGGAACCATTTAATAAAGCGCAAGTGCAGAACCTATCTTAGGATTTTTTTATTGTTTGCAATTAGTACTTATAACTTGAGAATAATAAACAACGTTGGGGAAAGTTGAGAGTAATTTACACATGAAATAATGAATACACAGTTTCTTGAGCTTATGTATTTCACAATTTAAAACTAGCTCTTTCAAGCCACTTTAGAAACTCAAAAAAAATCACAGAAAGACGTACTCTGTTGCAGCAACGGATAGCACTCATTATCTATAAAGTGACCAACCGTCCTCATTAGGGAGGACAGTCCTCCTTTCGTAAGTTCTGTCTTTCCTCAAAAAGGGTACAATAAATTAGGCTACAGATGGTTATTAACTCATCTCATCCACTAAAGAATTATTTGTACCACCTATTTCTCATGTTTAACAAGGACAACACCAGGTACATGGGTCACCGATTTTTTAAAATTTTGTACATTTGCAGTAGTGCCTTAGGGCAATACAAGATGCAAGCCACAAGTTCTACAACTCAGTAAATTTCGAGAAAATCGATCGAAAACTTTATTAAGTAGAATATCAACCCGTTCGATGCAAATTTCGACCGAGATGGCGGAAGTCGAGTGGTTAGCGTCAGAGATCCATAATTGCTGGGTCGTCGGTTCGAGTCCGGCCCTGCACCTTCCTTCAACCTATCATTTAAATATTTCATAACGAATATTATCGTTTATTCGCATGGATATTTTTTGAACTTTCAACAGCGTTTAGTAATTCTGCAAATTTTTTTTGCAAGATAAAAATTCATTTTTTATTATAATTTTATTCATCACATTATAAGCCGCCATCTCATTAGTACAGCTGAAGCGAATTGGCTGATATTAATTAGGATTCATATAATGTGATGAATAAAGTTATAATAAAAACTAACTTTTTATTTTAAAAAATAGAATTACAAAACGATGTTGAAAGTTCAATAAATATTCATGCGTATAAAGGATATTATTCGTTATAAAATATTTAAATGGTATTGAAAAACTTTCAGTGCGGGACTCCAACCAGGAATTACAAAACTCTGAAGCTAACCACTAGACAACCGTCTTCTCGCGCTAAATTACAGGGAACAGTTTGATATTCTATCCTTCTAAAGTTTTCGATCGATTTTCTCAAAAATTACTGAGTTGTGGAACGTGTGGCTTGCATGTTGCATTATCCTAAGGCACTGCTACAAATGTACAGAATTTGAAAAAAAATCGATGATCCACGTACCTGGTGTTGCCCTTGTAAGTGAGAAAACAGGCTTAATATTTTTTGGTAGCATATATTTTTATTTCTTCGCGTCCTCCTAAGGAAAAGTGTCACCGAAAATTAAAATTATTGGCATTAAACTATATTTTTAATCTCTAATAACACACAAAATATACCTTCCAACCAATACTTTAACCAGAACGAAAATAGTCCAATATAAATAATTAATAAACCGATAATTTATTCAATCCTAACAACTTTTCATATCATCCTGAATATTTATTACAAAAATGATAAGGTGAATGCCCCATGCATTACAACTCATGCGAGCACAGAACTTATTTAATAAGAGTAGATACGCAGGTAAGGATGACAACAACCTGGCATGCTATATCGTCGTTCATTAAGGATCATCTCATCCTGATGTCCACTCTTTCCCCTTGTTCGTTCCGAAATGAGATTTCCCTGACACTAATGTTAATTGCATTGGTCGCAAATGCCCTTGTAATGCCGCCATCAAACTTCATTACGATTCTTCATCTTTAGGAAGGTGGATGTTCAGCAGAAGGATTCATTGGCTGGATTTGAATGTGATCCGAGTTTGCAACTATAAACGCTGTCGGAGCTTATTTGGTCGATTAAAAAAAAGGGGGGAACAGCTAATGATTGGTTTTGATCGTAATTAATTTTGTAGAAGCGTTTGTTGAAATGTTGTAAGCAATCAGTATTAAAAGAAATTGAAGCTGAGTTCTAGGAAGTTTCTACAACTCTACTAATAAAAAAGGTGAATGTTTGTCTGTGTGTCCGTGAGTTGACGGTCTAAGAAGGCAGACCGCTTTATCTTGAGCTACGAAATTTGGCACAAACATATTTGGAGGGTAGGAATGTGCACCTCAGAGTCCGCTTTTAGAACTTTAATTAGAATTTTAATTAATTTAAAATTAAGCGAAATTTTGCCGTTTTTCCTTAATACGTTCGAAAAACATTACAGAACAAAACTAACTTATATACCATCTGAAAGTGAAAAAATTACCTTTTCATGACATGAATTAAATTACCATACAATTTTTTTCTTTAATTTTAATGAATTTTTAAATATATTTTTATGCATAATTTACAACAATACTTTTCATTGTTACAATGAAATTCAGGCTATTTTCATTGTTTAAACAAACATTTATTTCCGCGTTTCTTTTACATTATTGAAAGCAAAGGCATAATCCTAATTAATTTTCTTCCCATTTTTTATTTCAGTTCTTTAGAAATCTACAAACAAAGTCCTCTAAGATAGTAAATATATTAGGAATTGTATCCATAAAGCTAAAGGAATATGGTTGCTATGTTGTAATTATTTTTATCAGCACATGTGTCTCGCCATTTTAATGTTGAATTGAAATGCGTATTTTGTACGAGGAATAAAAAAGTAAAGTTGGCGCCGACAACTTACAATTAAATGTTACATTACATGGACAGTGTCTTGACACCATTAGGAACCTTCATGTAGACAATAAACAGAACATGTGCAAAGCTACTAAAAGAAAACGGGTTAAATATCTATCACAACTTAAAGTTTAAAATTACTCTGTTAAGGGAACTATGAATGTAAAATGATGCCTAAGGGATTCAATTGCAATTATATTCCTGGTGAACAAGTTGGTAGCCGTGGGCGGATAGTATTACATAAAAACAAGGTCTCTAATGAAATGATGCTTTTTTCCATGCAAACCTTTATAGGCATAAACAAAATTCTATAACCAAACGAATTATCACATGGATAATGACGTTATTGTTATTTATTTTTTTATTTGAAGTAATATAAAAATGTATACAACTGGTTTCATGTAAATTGTAATAAATGTAAATTTGACTTCAAAACCTTATCGGTGGCAAAGAAAAAAGTGAAAATGTAGTCTTAGAGATAATTTAACTATGTTGTTTTTTCATATCATATATTATTAGTCGGTTATCTGTTGTCAAAAGCTTGCAAAGAAATTATTTCTTAATATATAATCTTACTTATAAAGGAATCGAATGCATAAAGATTTGAACTTATTGTTTTCCTGTCAGTTAGGGCAAAAGAAGACACTCTTTAGTGCTTAATCGTAATTATCATCGTGAAACACCAACTTTGCAAATGCAGTTCATGAAACAACTGGGAAAATATAAATGAATTTTCACAAATATTAAATAATTTAATAAAAGATTTTGAAAAATAAAAGAACGGAAACACCGTTATTATTGATAACTCCTCATTAATAAATTCTTATAAAATGATTGTTTATTTTCAAAAACTTTTCTTTTTACGAAAATAAAAGAAACTTGTACCAATAAACTTAAAATTTCCGTTATTATAAAAAGTACTGAAATAATTGTGGATTAGAAAAGCTGAAAAATATTTCATCTCTTCTAATAATAAAGCAGTCCATTCATAGCTCTTCAAAACGAAAATTTTGGAATATGGCAAGGAAAAAACAATCGTCGATCTCGAAAACCTATGGAAAATAGCATAGCGGCTGGGAAAACCTGGATTTCCAACAAAATTCCATGCCTTCTTGCGCCGATTCTTTAAGTGGGACCCTGATACGAGGGTAGCGGCAGATCAAACGATTTGGCTAGATTGGGACCTCGCAACGAGGCCACCTTTATCGGAAATCCGCTGAGTGGGGAAAATAGGATGGATCGAAGAGCAGCTGTAAAGGGAGAGAGAAGATCGCTCTACCCTACTGCCAGCGCACTTTGAAGCTTCAGATGAATGACGTGCCTGATTTTTCTATTTGAATGGGTGAAAAAAAACAGTGTTGGGATAAATGGATGGAATGGAGTACAGATGAATTGCCGGCTTAAAGGGGAATGTGTGTCTGGTGTGTGTTGGTGCTCTTCAGGGCAGACCGCTGAACCTAGAGCTGCGAAATTTAGCACAAACATACTTTGGAGGGTGGGAATATGCACGTCGGAAACTTTTTTGAAATTTTAATAAAAATTTCAATTAATTAAAAATTAATCCAAATTTTGGCGTTTGCCCTATATAACTTTCGAAAATAATACAGCACACAAAATATTTTTTTGCCATCTGAAAGTGCAAAAAATTACCTTTACAATGATATCAATTAAGTTCAAGCAGGATTTTCTTGGCGTGATTTTTAACAATAATTTTCATTACTGCAACGCAATTCAAACCCTTTTCATTGTTTTAAAAAATATTTATTGGCGTGTTTCTCTTTCATTTTTGAAAGCTAGGGTAAAATATCCTAATACATTTGCTTTCATATTTTATTTCATCAAAAGTTTTGTGGAATCTGTAAGGTAAAGGTCTCTGAGATATTAGGTATATTATGTATATGAAGAAAAAGTTATATTATCTATATGAAGAAATGTATCCAGTAAGCTGAATGATTATGGTTGTTATGTTTTCATTCTTTTTTCAGCATGTTTTAATTCAGTTAAAATGCCGCTGGCCATAAAATGTGCTACTCCAATTTAATGTTGAAATCAAATGCATATTTTGCAAGGAATAAGAAAATGAAGCATGCTCCTACAACGTGCAATTAGATGTTACATGACATGGTCCGTGATATTTATGTAAACAATGAAAACAACAGGTGAAGACCACTAAAAGAACATGGGTTCAAATATCTACCACAATCTGAAGTTTAAATTACGTTGTTAAGGGAACCACAAATGTCAAATTATCCATAATAAATTTTTTAATTATGTATATTAAATCAGTTGAAATTATATTTCCGGCGAACAAGCTGGTCGCCGAAGACGGCTAGTAAAAATAAAACGAATTTTAAACGTATGAATTGGTGATAATGGGATAACCTGGAAAACCGCACCATAAATTTTAGGTAAAACTTTTTTTTCATACAATGCGATTCGACAGGCTAATGCATAATAAATAGACAAAAATACTTGGAAATTTAAATTTTTTTTGGAAGAATGCAATATCGCTTTCCACCTAGAGTCATTTCCGTATTTATAACAAAAAAAGCCAAAATGAAAGAACGGAAATATACTTTCTCATTATAAATTGTACTGATAACAAAATACTTGGGTATTTATATAGGGAAAGTCAGAGCAATTCAGTAGTTTTATCAATATTTACATCTGTTTCTCTTCTCTTAGAAATAATTATTTATGAAATGCAATAACTTTTACTCGTTATAGAGAAATACATTAGAATACTGAAAGGCGTCCTTTGAAAATTAATTTGCATGTAACTTTTCTTTGTTGAACATATTTAGCCTATATTGGCATAAATGGGGAAATGAAATTTCTGAAATAAATTTGCCCTCAAAGGCATAGGATGCAATGTACATGGTCGAATCTCGAGTATCAAATGTCGATTAAAACGAGGAAACATCTTGAAGTTCTGAATTAAAGAAATGTCCCTCTGAATTTAAGTTTCTAAAATTATGACAAAATATGTTTTGAGTACTAATACGAATAAAAATTTGGAATAGGCTATAATCAATCCAACTGCAATATCGCATTGCCTTTAAATTACTACACTAATGTATAATATTTCGCAAAAATTATTTTTTATCACTTGGAGCGAAAATCTCAAACAGATTCTAAGTGATAATTGAATATACACAAAATGCATATTAAATATATTAATACCAAAAAATAAAATAAAAGCGATGCTTTACTTTCGTGATCTAAAATTGTTTGTGTAAGCTGTATGCTTGCTGTCCTATCTAAAGAATTTTGCATTTACGAGTACTCTACTTCTTTACAATAATTTATTTAATCATTGCTTTAACAGCCAGTCTTATAATTTTTATGCAGAAAATACCATCTTGCATTTTAATCTTAATATTGCAACCTAGGCTGCTATGAATCATTTTAATGTACTTTAAGAATTGAAATAGAATATGAACTAACAGGAAGTAAAGCTTTTAGTTATGATGTTGACGCGACAAGAGTAATTCAATTCATATACTCAAGGGAGATTAAGTAAATTATTATCTATTTGTTTTCTTTAAGAGTAGATAAATACTTACTCTATGGATTTTAATTTTGCGACTAAAAGTTTTAGAGTTGGAAGGGATTTTTTTTATCTGGATGTTAGTCTATCGATTTGCGACATACGAAATACCTTTAAATATAGTTTTAATTATTATTACTCTTTGTTATCGAAGAAATTATTTGCCAGATATTCAATATCTCTAGAGAAAAGTCTCTAAATCGGATTAAAATTCTAATATTTTGTGAGAGATCATGAAAAAAGAAATGGATTGAAGAATTAAACAATAAACATATTGTTTGGTTCTTCTTAGTACTTATTAAATGCAATTCTTGCTATGTTTTGTGTTTAAAGGAGTATTGAATCCATGTTAAATCTTGATAAATATTTAAATAGGCTTTTTGTTAGTGAATGGAACAAATTTATCTCGTACAGAAAATGAGTTAAGTCAATTTTACTTCGCCCTCAGGAGTTTTGCTTTGAATATTTTTATCAAATGGGGAGAACTATGAAAAAAATTCTATCAACACAGTTTTAATTTACTGTGTATGATTAATATCTCATAAGCTATGTACTTAATGTGTTTATTAAAGTAATTGATTGTTAATTATTGTCTAGTTTTGGAACATTTTTAGTGTTATTTCTGGAAGGCCTCATGAGTTTGAATCGTGGTTACATGACAATGACGGCATCTGAACGACCACCCCTTTTCCAAAATTCCATAACGCACCCAGATATAGATATTTAATATAAGAACTTAGCCTGCGCAAGGCCCAATTATACAGCCAATAGTTATTGGATTTGGATCTAGATTTATCACATACTCAAAAGTATGATTCATTGTTCAAAACATTCATTGCAGACATGTAACTTCTGTTATTTGTTACATTTAAAGTGTTAGAACAATGTGATACCATTGCATTTTGCTGCTTTAAACTATATGATGTACAATTGATTGGGAAAGGGCCTGTGGTAAATATCTGCATATAATTTTACTTTGGCAAGCTCATATAACTATAATAAATGAGTTACTGTACTATCAAGCACACAAACTTCATTATCTTTGCGACGTTATCAGATGCTTAATGTAACGTTTTACATTCAAGAAAACACGATCGCAAAAAAATTCTTAAACTCCAATGAACTTATTTAAGTCTATGAAAGAATCTCTTATTTATTCATATCAGATAAGTAGAGTAAAAAGAAAATCTCTTCATTTAAAACTATCTACTATTCATGTGTCTCGCAGTTGCTACTGATCTGTCTGAAATCTTAAATTCTTTTACATTTAAGATTGAAATTTCAGACGAATGATAAGAAATTTTATAGAGTTATTTAATATATGATAATTAATCCATACTTCCCTACGTTTTTCCTAACAGTTTTCATAATTTTTTAAACATATTTTCTTAATAAAATTATTAATTAGTAAAATATTTCTAGAGCCCCAGTTAACTGGACTGAGAATATTAAACCGTTAACTGTATCAAGTGAATTGCATTTTACAAAGTTTAATGCGCACTGAATAAATACAGTTTAATATCGTCAAATAAGATCTAGGCAGAGTACACTTATCTAGAAGGGTCATACTACAATCTGAATACATGAAGATATCCCTTAAAAGCAGGAAGATAAATAAAATTCAAACAGAAAGCTTAAATGAAAGAAACGGCAAGTTATTTTTATAAAATTCCACCGTTCTATACTTTGATGATAATGAAAAACACAGCATTAACATTAAACCTCTCTAAACATAACATCAGCATTAAGTAATTCCCTTTGAACATTCATTTTTATCATATCATTAAGATATTCTTTAAGGAAGGATTAAATGCGTATTCATAAGTTGTTCTAATAAGATTTTGAAATGGAACTAATTTTATTTTAATTTAGTTCTCAAAGAAGTATGAAAGCTCAGATGTTTATATCTCTCCATACAATGAAACATCCTGTTATTTAAAAATAAGAACCTATAATATTTTCCTTCTTTTGGTATTTTTTATGCAGCAGAATTTAAAAGAGTACCTTTAATATATTCTAAACAATTTTTTGAAATATTATTGCATATGAATTCCCTATTTATACTTTCAGAATTTTAGTTTCGTTAATTCTCATTGAAAGGCTCCTAGAAAATAAATATTTTTGGCATTGATGAATTAAACCGAATTATATATAAAAATATACCATTAAGGGACATTTTTATTCATCATAGAAAAAATAATTAATTTCAATCCATATTCTTTAACTAGTGTTGTTGTGTTTTTCACATTCTTTTCACTATTGTTTTCAATGTTGTTGTAATGAAATTAGAGGCAACATGAAACTATCATGATTCAGCATTTGTACTTCATCATTTTTTTTAAATTTAGGAGTTTTTATAAAGATGAATTTTTCAGTTCGCTTACATAAAGCTGTAGTTAAGTAAATACATATTTATAAAGTAAATAAAATTTTAGTTAGTCTTGTGTTCACAGCTGCTTATAACAATACTTTGTTAGCCGTATAATAATATAAGATAATTATTATATTCTATAATTTTAATGAAATTATTTCGCTTGCATCGATTTACTTCTTGCTAGAATTTTAAAATAATTTGATAAATCCTAAATGCCATATCTCTTATATATCTTCTTTTTAATTATATTTAATTGCATGTTGATATAGTTAAAATGACACATAATAAGTGCCAGGATATAAATCAAAATACATTATGCATAAAATTTTATGCAGAATTTAATATTAAAATATCACATGTATGCATTTCGGTGATTTAGTCAATGTACAAGACACTTTTAATAATTAATCAATTAATATATTCCCGGGAAACAAGGTGGTCGCCGAAGGCGGCCGATTATACAATAAACTCCAGATCGCAATTGATCTAACTTCTCGTTAACTACCGCTGCCCTATCTTGCACTTTATTTTCCTCACACAAGAAACATGTTCAGATCTAAAATTATCGATTAGAGCTTTTTAAACCATTCATATGGATAAAATACATCATTTTCACGGATATACAAATAAAACTAGATTCTTACGTAAAAATACAGAATATTTTTGAACGAACACAATGCATGAGTTGGTCCAAATCTTCAAAATTTCCTCTATTTGTAACTTAAAGAACTTCAGATATGCATGTTGGTATGTTGGTCATAGGACGTCTCATTCAAGAGAATGAGTTTTCAGGCCATCACCCCAAAAGACAAACAATTCTAGTCTTAGTGACAACTTCCCACCTTCACTCTGAGAAGCTGCATCCAACGTCGCAACATTCGGAATACTGATTTCTTTCTCTAGAAAATTTGGATTGCCCAGTCAATCCAATACATCATTCCAAATATACGTTAGAGCATTCTGTTGCTAGAAGTGAATTCACAAGCAACTTCTTTAACATAATCAATGTTACTTTTACAAGTAACCTGAAATTTCCCAAAACATATTGAAGAGCTCTTTTTCTTCTTTCTTTGGAAGTTGTTTTAATTTAAACCATTGTTTTTTACTTTTTATTAAGTCATTATTAAAATGTTCTTCAAGTCTCATAAAACATATATTTTTTTAAATATCCGATTATTTTTTTATGTAATTTTCTTTAAATTTTGTAATATTTATCAATTTCTTTGATCCTCAAAAACAGTATACTTTTTATTCACATAAAATTTCAGTATAATCTACCTTGTAAATTTTACTTCACCGAATTACAGGTCTGGTAGCTATACAAATAAAAATTAAGAACCGAATCAGTTCATCATGTTTTTCGACTTTTAATGATGAAACACACGAACTACTTATGAAATCAAAAAAAAAAAATTAGGTAACTTCCAATCAGTTCCAAATTTAACATTAATTGTCATCAAGAATTTATATAAAGGCTAAAATGTTTGGTTAACACTCGTTTCTTTCTGCTATGAATTTTTGTCAAAAATGGAACTGATTATTCCCGGAGAACAACTGATAAAATCCTAAAAAAATTTATGCAACTTTCAACCAAGTTCAACCTTTTTAATTTATTACAATCAATTATTTATTTTATAAGAAGGCAAAGGTGTCTGATTACTTTTCGTCTTTTTTCTGTTATGTGTATATATGAATCGATTTATGATCGTACTCGCAAGGGCAAGAAAAGGAGAGAATATCGAAAACGGATGATCGAAGCAAAACATTTTATATTCAAGTCCGTATTCATCCAGCAATTGAACTTCCAGAATATTCCAGTGAGATGCAAGGAGAAGCAGAAAGGTCGTACTGTTGAAGAAATTGACATTTTTTCATTGTATGCGATGGTTTTTCAAATAGGATGATTCACTGAGAAAAAAAAAGAAATGCATGTATTGCAAAGCAGAAACTACCTCTTTCTCTGGTTTAATTATGATTTTTACACGGAATCTTTATTCTAAGATACATACTGAATTTTTATTATTAATAATCCACCGGGGGGAACCCACCAGATAAGGTTTACGGTTATACAAAACCCTCTCAGCATAAAGAAGAATTACAGAAAGGAGAGAAAATATATTAAACTTAAAGAACAACAATAATTAACACATAAAGTAAACTGAAAAAGTTTGCAATGAATGTCTTAATTGCTGTTGGAAGTCAGAAAAATCTTTTTTATCTCTTTGCGGACAGATACGGTGTACAGAGTGCGCCAGTAGGTATTTACCATAAGCTGAATAAAAACTATCGAAGATAGAGAGCTCGCCACCCGTCTAACTTCGTATTAACATTCCTCCTACTTTCTCCGGTAGTTTCTACTAACAAGGAATCAGTCAGTTCGATCTGATCGGACTTGAAAGTGCATGAAGTGCTCTCCATAACCCAACCCGGCTAGGACGAAACGGCGGGAAATTATCCCTACAGAGCAGTATCCGGCTGTTTTGGAAGAATTAAGCAAGAAAATACCGGTTGAGTACGAATCTGATGCATTATATCTCGATGGAGAAGTGACTGAATACAGCGACCAAGAAACTGATACTGAGACTGACGTGGAGGACGATCCATTTCCCAAAAAGTCTAGAGACTCAAACTCGAACAAAAATGTTTGCATCATCCATCCATTCAACTCCTAATCTTATTCTATCATAAAAAATAAAGTTGTGTATAACTAAATAAGCTTTAGAGTCGGGAAAAAACGAGATGGCGAGTAAAGTGTTCAAAAATGATCTCAGTGTTCTAAAAAGTTATCTATCCGCAAAGGGTAAATCAATGATGATATCGTGCCTTCGTTCATGTAGGATCTTCATAATATTCATGAGTGCTATCATAGTTCTTTTGTTATGAACAATATTTTCACACCACGTCGAATGGTTTTCAGCACTGGGCTTCATAAAATGAAAGGGTTTTGTTTGTTGCGGAGGGGTTTGGATCACATTTATCACCACAAACGCATTAATCGTGAGAACATAAACCGAACCGGTAGGTCACGAAGGGCCCATGTCCTGTGATGAATTGATTGATTATTCAGATGAATGAGGCTAGATTAATGTTAACTTGAGGAACGAAAAGGAAGTTTCGCCTTTCCCATTTCCGAAAGGTTTCATTTGTCTGCCAGATTTCAAGAGAACACTTTTGAGATTTTTTAAGGCAAAATTTAGGGAGATCGATCTTGATGTTGAGAGTGCTGCCATGGGTAGAGTAGATACCTACTGAATATAGAATGTTACAAAAATATTGCAGATTTTTCACAAAATGGAAGGAAAGGAATAGAATTTTTTAAATGCAAAATGGGAAAAATCTAGCAATTTTTAAACGTGGAAAAAGCCACAATTAAAAAAGAAATTCTAAAAAGAGCAACTAAAATAAATTCGAATGACAGCGTTATTTTTCTTTAAAAGATAATTAAAGAAACAAATGTTTATTTGTAATAAAATATTAAATAAACTTTATACAAAATATTAAATGAGCTTTAATAAATTTTATATTGCA
>BGPR01045112.1:0-12422 GCA_013235015.1 Araneus ventricosus | reverse complement strand
ACACGATAACTGGAGTAATTTTGATTTAATTTTAACCAGCCTGGGATGTTGTAAGGACAGTAAAAATCTCGGTCGAGTTCGTAGATGGGCTATCCAGCTCAAAGGGGGTGGAAATGGTGGGGGGTGGGAATTTTCATTTCTCTATAAATCCTTTACAATTGAAAATAGAAAGAAAATTCAAATTAGACAAATTATAGCCTCATCATAACAAACAATTTTTGTATTTACACCTTTTAGATAGCTACAAATGTTTAGAAGTTATGAGCTGAAAAGTGATTTTCCCACCCTTCCTCTCCTTTCCCCCTAACTTAAAGTACGTTTTCACCTATGCATGTTACCCTTTGTTGGAAAGCTCTCGTCATTTGCAGTCTCTTCCACCTGCTTTCATTCTTGAAGCTCTAATCCTTATGAGAATAGAGGGCGAAATGTTCTTTTCCGTATTAGTATTAGTAGAGACGCATACATATAACGCTTTCGCCCATGTTATCTTGTCAACACAATAACTAGAGTAATTTTGATTGGATTTTAACCAGCGAGGGATTTGTTGCAAGGTCGGTGAAAATATTGGCCGAGTTTGTAGATGGACTAACCAGCTAAAAAGGGGGGGGGGAATGGTAGAGGACTGAAAATTTCATTTTTCCATAATTCCTTTACGATTGAAGATAGAATGATAACTAAAAATATTCAAATTATTGCCTCTTCATAATAAACAACTTTTGTATTGAAACTTTTTTGATAGCTACAATTTTTCAGAAATTATGAGCTAAAATGCCATTTTCATTCTCCTCCCCTATTTTATCATTTCCCCATCTGTTACGAATTTTTAGAAAAAAATTCAATTAGGCGAATTATCACCTTATAACGAACAACTTTCATATTAAAAATTTTTGTGAGCTAAAATTGCTTAGAAGTTATGAGCTGGAAAGCGCTATTCAATTCCCCCCCCCCAATTTATCATTTCCCCATTACTCTGTTATGATTGAAGATAGAAAAAAACTCTCAATTAGGGGAATTATCACCTTATCATAACAAACTAATTTTATATTGAAAGTTTTTTGACAGCAAGAATCACTTAGAAGTTATGAGCTCCCATTCAGCCGCATTCACTCCCACTTTTTGTACAGTAAACAAGCTGATATGCCTGGCTTTACTGCGGATTAAAATGCTTTCATGTCTAATATTTCTAATGTAAAAACTACTATTGTATAAAAATTATAATACACAAATTTTTTTCTTATCTGAAACTTTTTTAATTAAAATGGAATATCAATTGAAACAAACGATTTCTAAAAACAGCCGTTTTCTCCATAAATTATTAGTTGTTATATAACTACTTCGAATTTTGTTAACAATCACTAAAGTAAAAGAAAGATTTCAATGAATATGTTGAAACAATTAAATTAACTAGTTAATTATTCATCAATTTAAAGAATGAAAATAAATCAATCATTAGTTGGTCCTGATATAAATTGTTAATCGTCTATTTTAAAAATTTTCTTTCAGCATTAGTCCAGAATTCTGTGAATGTATTCTAGCAACTATATATATATTCGAATTATGCTTGTTCTTCAACAATAAAGAATATTATTGCGAATTCTGTATAAAATTAATTTTAAAAAATATTAAAATGAGAGAAACAAATTGTATGGAAATGAAATTTTTGTCACTGAAAGTCTAAAAATAGTTTCGTGAGATAATGTTTTCCAAAGATATCGCGGAAAAAAGACTCGCTTAATTTTTAATTAACTGAAATTTTAAGTAACTTTTGGGCTTTGAAAATTTGAAGGGGAACTTTCTCTAGTCTTATATAAAAAGTGTGCTAACTCTGGTTGAAATCAGTCCAGTGGTTTAGGAGGAGATGTGGAGCATACATACATAGACACAATAATTTTTATCTAAATTAAGATAATTATTAGATAATTACAAGATTAAGATTGCTGGCATATACTATAAGCCATAAAAAAGGTTTTAGTGAAGATATCGTCAAAATTAATTAAATATTTAATTTTATTTAAGTAAATAGTTAATTTTAATTCATCAAACAGTTAATTTTAATAGTTAATTTGATAATTAGTTAATTTGCCAGATTACTTTAATTTTATATTTAACTAAACATGGCTGCACCAAGATTTGTTTAATAAATTTAATATAAAATAGCCATAAAAGATATATAAGAGTTCTCTTTATCCTTTTTTTTATAGGAAAACATTAATTAACTTTAAAATTGTTTTGGGGTTTTCTGCCTGAGTATTTGCTTTTAACTGTTGATGATGATTAAATTTACTGGTCAAAATGGCTGCATTGATATCTGTTTGCGTTTTATTCATCGAATTGAGCGGACTGTATTGATTATTTATAATATATGATTTATTTACATATATACAGGTTGTTCCAATGTATACAGATATAAATTCAATGGCTGCTGCCTGTTGGCATAAGTTGAATATGCTCGTGCAAGAGCCAGATGCGAACAATAGTAATAAAATTGAACATGGTAACTGCGATGTCACACATGAAGTGAATGCGTTGTGAAATACTAAAACAATCTTGAATATGTATAATCCAATGCGTTACTCATGTGGTAGAGTAGATATGCGTTTCAATATCTAATAAAAAAACATGATGTAAAATACATAGGCGAGCTCCGATGCTCATATCACTTGCAGACATGAAAACCAATCTTCTTCTAACTCTGACAGAGATGCAGGATGGCGGCGCCAAAGGGTTGCTATAAATTAGAAAAGGAGCCAAACTAGTAGTTGGAGCGAACAATATCCTGTGCCTTAAACACACGTATTAAATTTGGAACTCACAATGTTTAATAATTTTTATTTTCTTCTGTGTTAAGAATTTAATAACTATTATCTCTGTAACCAGGGGGTTCTCTAAATGAGCCCATTCTAGTAATGTTTAAATGTTTCATGTCATGTGATTTTAGCATACGACAAAGCAAAGTTCGCACAATTATATGGTAACCTAGATTAAATAAACTAATTTTTAAATCTAGAGTAGTTCTTCATCTGTGTCAAGTGTCAATTTCTTGCTACTGCTTCAGATAGGCTGGCTTAATGTTATCTAGCAGATATTTGCACTGCTGAGGTTGCTGCTTTCTTTATGACTCCTACCTGTTGAATGATTATGTTTTGAGGTATAAAACAAATTCACCAATTTACTGACCGAAAAATCTATCATAACATTTTGGAATGAAAAATTGAATGATAAAACCTTGATACAGTAAAAAAATTAAATGACATGAAAACAGAATCACAGCGTAAATATTGCAATGTGTAGAAACAATAAAGTCATTGGCTATGTCTGTATTGATCAATATGTAATATTTCATTACTTTTGTAACATTAACGTAAAGGAATCTACCTTTGCCTTCAAGCTTGCCGAAAAGGGATTTTTTTTTTATTTTTTTACTCTATTTTTGCTGTGCCGGCATTTTTGTGACGAGAAAACATTCAAAATATTTTATGTTTATTGACATGTCTATAGCTTTTTTAATTATAGAGAAAACTACTTTTTTTGCACTTAACATGTTCTTCCATTCACGCGTCAAAAAACTTCGTTTGCTTAGTTATGGAAGAACATGTTAAGTGCATGTTACTTTCTGCACAACGTAATAGTGATAGATTAAATACATTCAAATAATAATGAATTGGCAAAATTGTATTACTATAAAGCTCTATATATTTTCAACACAAGTTGAACAGCAAAAATAAAGCAAATTGGATGTTGAAATAGCAGACAAACACACAAGAAGATCACAAAATAATATGTAAGTTTGGGAAACAATAAAAATAAGAGTATTGATTTTTTTGAAGTATTAATTCTTTGGTTGTCATAAATATTATCATCATATTTTTACAATTTCATTTAACATGGATTTTTTTTTCTTTTTTGGGAAAATAGAATTCTAAAATCCATTTTTCATTCACTTACTAGTGCAATTTAAAATCTTGTACACTTGTGTGTTCTTGTTGACAATAAACTACTTTAATATTTTCAGAACTCGGTTATCAATTGATCGCTTAACATAAGTAAATTTTCGTTCCATAATTTGAGAAAAAATATTATAATATTTAATAATACCTATAACAATAAATTTTAAATAAAGGACTAAAAAGTAGAAAGTAATTAAAATAAGGAAATCTGCTTCTCAGCTCAATAATAAGAGTGTAGTTTTTAAAAATGAATGTATAAAATGATTTCGTTGTTGTAGTTGTTAAGTAACAAACAGGCCGAGTTATTAACTATTTTTTGGTTACTATGGGAGAGTGGCGAAATATACGTACACTGAAGAGACAGAAAAACTGGTACAGGCGTGGGTTTGCAAAAAACGGGGGTATGCAACCAATTATCGTAACCCGATACTGTCGGCAACTCCTATATAAGACAACAGATGCCTGAGAAATGTATGAGATCGGTTCCTGCTTCTGCAATGGCAGGTTATCAAGATTTAAGTGACTTTGAACGTGGCGTTATAATCGGCGCACGGGAGATGGGACATAGCATCTCCGAAGTAGCGATGAAATTTGGATTTTCGCGTATAACTATTTCACGAGTGTACCGTGAATATCGGGTATCCGGTAAAACATAAAATTTCCGCCATCGGTGCGGCGGGAAAAAGACCTTGAAAGAACTGGACCATTGACGTCAGACGCGAATCCTTAAACGAGACAGACGTGCAACACTTCCTCATATTGTTGCGGATTTCAATGATGGGGCATCTACAAGTATCAGCGTGCGAACTGTTCAACGGACCGTCATTAATATGGGCTCTCAGAGCAGAAGGCCCACTCGTGTACCGTTATTGACTGCACGGCACAAAGCTTTACTCCTCTCCTGGGCCCGATAACACTACCATTGGATTGTTGATGACTGGACACACGTTGCCTGGTCTGACGAGTCTCGTTTCCAATTGTATCGGACGGATGCACGAGTATGGAGACGACATCATTAATCCATAGACCCTGTTTGTCAACAGGTTACTGTTCAATCTGGTGGAGCCTCTGTGAGAGTATGGGACGTGAGAAGTTGGCGTGATATGGGACCCCTGATACGTCTAGAGACGACTCTGACAAGTGACATGTACTTAAGCATCCTGCCCGATCACCTACACTCATTCATGTCCATTGTGCATTCCGACGGATTGGGACAATTCCAACAGCACAATGCGACACCCCGCGTGTCGAGAGTTGCTACCAAGTGGCTCCAAAAACACTCTTCTGACTTTAGACACTTCCATTGGCCACCTAAATTCCCAGAGATGAACATTATTGAAGATATCCGGGATGTCTTGCTACATGCTGTTGAGAATAGTTCTCCGCAACCTCGCACTCCTATGGATTTCTGGACTGTCCTGAAGGATGAATGGTGTAAATTGACTCCAAGATACCTTCAAACATTAGTCGAGTCCATGCCACATCGTGTTGCGGCACTTCTGTGTGTGCGTGGGGGCCCTACACGATATTAGGAAGGTGTACCAGTTTATCTGGCTCTTCAGTGTACACCTCGTATGAAAGTTTCAAATAGAAAGAGAGCAGAAAATAAATGCGTTCTCTCAGACAGGGGGATTAACATATAGACACGTGATCAAAGTGCAGAGATAATAGCTATTTTTAATAAATTATGTAAGTGTTTTAGAGAAAATTCTGGCGCCAAGAAGACGGCGTCTTGATTTTCTGTGGGCGTGTGAAAGCGATTAAAATATTCTTTTACCAATAAATATGCCAAAACGTGAGATTTAATATACCTCTAGCGCGGGAAAAAAGCGAAACTGGAGTTTAAGAAAAGTGATTTCGGAATGCATTAATATTGTGCTATGATTTTAAAATATATAATATTAGAATTTAAAGTAAAATTAAGTGAGATTATTACATGTATATATTTTATGATATTATCTCTTAACTTAATTTACTTTCATGAAAATATTTCGCTTTCCACAAATTTCCCTATTCAATAGATTTTGTACTGAAGAGTTTAGTGGTACCTGCGAATCTTTTTTAAAGCAGTCTTATCACTGTCTTGGGAACATGGAAATGAATGTGCTATTTAAGGTCGTAAGGTCAAACAAACATCGTTTTTAATATGGTTATTAATCATATACATAAACCAGCAGGAGAGTTCTATCCTAGTCTTTCTCAAGCATTTAACCCAAAGGCTACATTTTTTTAGCTTCTTACTGCAGGAAATAAAATCCAGAGTGCATTTCGGACCTCTTTGCTTTAGCCTTATGGATACAAAATTTGATATAAATCTGCAATTTTTTTGTCGAGACCACAAACCTAAATTGATATATCTCAAATGTTAAATCTTTGTTCATATGGCTTTAAATAGGTATCCAGAATTGGAATTACTCTCAGTCTTATTATAATCTAGAATGTCTTGTAAAATATTGAATACTTTTATATGGACGAACTGATGCTGTAATCAACGAAACATTATTCAGCCGTGTTTTAATTTATAAACATCAGAAGAAATCTCTCTTTTTCCTCATTTCTCTCTCCTTTTTTTGTCTTTTGATATTTTTGAAGGGGAAATTACAGAGTTTGAGAAACAGGTTTGATCATCGTTTATTTTAAACACATAGCACATAGACGTAAGACAAAGACACAGACATAAAGGACGTTTTACAAGCACATAGTTAAAGGTACATCTCTAAGCCTCTTACCGGCTCTCCGTGAAAGGAATCATGGGACATATATATGACGTCACGAAGTGGCGTATTTCATCATGACATCATCACAATAGCTTGTGATTGGTTAGAATATTGAATGAGGAGACTGAAGCAAAGCTAACTGCGTATAATTTCCAAAAATACCCCTTTCGCTGTTAACTTTCCACGAATAAAAAATGGAAAACAATAATAAAAATCAAACATTAATGACATTAACACTAATTAATTTGCAGCAATTGTCGTGCTTTTGGAATGTTAAAGTCTTAGTTAGAATGCCTGCAGCTATTTGATCAGTTGGATTGTAATTTATCTTTATAAACTTCACGGATATAATGACATCGAATGTCAATGTGTTTAGTGCGTGAATGTAAAACTGGATTTCGAACTAGATTTTGAACTGCTTGGCTGTCAGAAAAAACAACAGTTGGAGTTTCATCTGCTGAGTCATGCAATTCGTTTAGAAAACGGCGTAAATAAACAATTTCTTTGGCACATTCAGACAGTGCAATATATTCCGCTTCAGTGCTGGAAAGAGCAACACAGTGCTGATTTTACTTTTCTATGAGATGGCTCCGTCAGAAAATTTTAAGATTTCAACCGCTATAATATTTTCTATCTGTAATATCTGACACCCAGTCAGAATCGGCAAAACCAACTAAAGGCCTTTTTGTAGGACGGAAAGCTAAATCACGGTTTCTTGTACCTTTTAGATATTTTAATACTCTTTTAGCAGCTTTCCAGTGAGGCATACCTGGATTTTTGTTAAATTGACTTAAACAGCTAACAGTATGACAAATATCAGGGCGAGTACAAATAGATAAATACCTGAGTGATACAATTAAAGACCGATAAGGGTACAATGACATATCAGATTTTCGGCTTCTGTTTTGGGACACATTTCTTTAGTTAATTTGACACTAATGTCCAAAGGGGTTTTCACTGTCTTAGCATCCTGCATGTTAAATTTCTTTAGAACACTTTCAATGTATTTACTCTGAGACATGGTAATTTGACCATTTTTGACATTTTGTGAAAACTCTATTCCTAAACAAAAATTTAATTTTCCCAGGTCTTTAATTGCAAACTCATTTGACAAAAAATTCTTAAATTCAAGATATAAATTCACATTACTAGTACAACAAATTAAATCATCGACATATATAGTTACAATTAACTCACCTTTAGAGTTCTTTAATTTCTAAACACATTTATCGGGAGACAGTGGATTTAGACCAAAAGATTTAAGTTTTTCATCTAACTTACAAAATCACTGCCTACCAGCCTGTTTTAGGCCATAGAGAGATCTTTGTAGATTATATACATAATCGGGATGTTTCTGGTAGATTAAATGATCAGCCTGTTCCATAAAAGTTTCCTCATCAAGATCACCTTTGACATAGACCATGATAAAACCAATTTGAAAAATTTCTGGATTGTTTCCTGCACGGTAGGCCATTACAGTTCTGATAGAACCAGGTCTGACGACAGGAGCAAATGTTTCTTGATAGTCGACCTCAGGTATTTGCGCGACTCCTTTGGCAACAAAATGAGCTTTTCATAAAGCCATAGAACCGCCTGCGTTGTATTTTGTACTCAGTACCCATTTTGAACCAATAATGGTTTTATCCTTAGGTCGTTTTACTAGACTTGATTCTTTAAGGGCGCATTGTATTCAGTCCGCATGGCTTCAAGCCATTCTTCAGAATTCGGCCCATTTAAAGCTTCTTTCAAGGATGGAATGTTGTCTTCTAAAGCGATTTGAGCTTCCTCGATTTCCTCTTTGTTATTATATTGCTTTCTCGGCCGTCCAGGTTTCCCTGTAAAAATTTGTGTTGGTCTACCTATTTTTGTTGGCTCTTCGAGTATCAACATTGATTGAGCAATCTCTGTTAACATCAGAATCCTTTTTTGATTCTTTTTGGCGAGTTCTCAACTCCAAGGTAGGGGTAATCTGTCATCTGATCATTTGAAGGTGGGTGTGTTTCTTTCTGCGTCTCTGATTGGATGGTTACTTTTGAGTCGCTATGCATGATGTCAGGTAGGTGTCGTTGTTCTTTTCTCGGTATGATTTCCGGGAAAAATAATTCTTCGTAGTTTCTCGTGTTTTCAAATTCGTTTATGAATTTTACATCTCTGCTAGTTATAACTTTTTGCGCTTGAGAATCAAACAGTCTGTAAACTCTGTTTTCGTCTGAATAGCCTACGAAGATACATTCGGTTGATCTAGCATCAAATTTGCCCTTTTGAGGTTGCTTATTTAAAGCAAATGCTTTCTGACCAAACGTTTTATTTATCAAAAATCTGACGCAATTTTGTATTAAACGATTACGATATTGAAATGAAACGCGAAGATAAACCTACGCAGAAAACGAAGTTCCCTATCTTATTTTTTCACTACCCGAAAAAGAAAGGCAGAGAAAAAAAGTAACTTCTCTAGACAGAACTGTGAATATTTCCAAGCTCCGAATTCCGCCTGCACAGTGACACTGCGCAGGCTTTCCCTACCATGTTTTTAACTTGAAAGAGTACTGTGGAAGTCGATAGTTCCCGTGACATTATAAACGGGGTTTAAACGTTTTTCTCTCTCGGAAATTTTTTTCGCGTTCTAAAATTTTGAAAAGAAAGGAAAGATAATTGATGAAAAATAAAAATTTAATTGAAAAAAGTTTTTTAATAGTAATGGAATTTCTTGCAATTCAAAAGATTTTTTAGATGAGTTTTAATTATAAATGCTGATGAAATACATAATAGAAATATTTCGTGATACAAATATGCTTTCAAAACTTTCGTGAGCCCTATTATTCTATACCTTTCTGCTTAGGATCATAATTCATAGTTTAAGAAGCCTCCATTTTGCATAAAACGCGGTTCGCTTAAAGGAACAGAATTTCTTACGGAATATTGATAAGTATATTCACAATTTAAAGTATCTCAGTCCACCTTTAGATAGATGTAATAGAATAAATTAAACATTTTTTTCCTTCCTCTTTGCAATTCCCGTTGCTACATAATACATCAGAGATTGAACTCAGCTTTCTAATATTAAAAAAAAGAATCAAATATTCTCTGACGCACACAATATGAATCGGGATATGATTACATGTAGCTGTGTTGATTTCAATGGATACAATATATTCCAGTCAACGAAGGAAAACCAGAAAAAGAAAATGGTGTAGTTTTGAATTTTGGCACAGTTGTTGGGGGTAGAGACCTAAACGACACAATAAAAGTCCCCGCCTCTGGTGGGTACACGGGGAGTACAGGAGGGTTTAAAGGGGGCGTTTTCAGTTTTTCTTAAATATCTTGAAAACTATAGGTTCTATAAAAGAACACTCAATTACAGAATTAATCTACGTGAAATTTCCTACAAAAAATTTAAAAGTTAATATTTCTAAAATTCCTTATTGTAATGTTAAAATCGATTAAATGAGCTGAATCAACAACCCTCACAGAAATCTCATGCCTATATAATAATTATACAAGGGTAGTATTGTATGTGTGGGTGCGGGAGGATGACAAACCCATTTGATGAACAATTACGCTCCATTCCTCCCTGCACATCAGTTTCCCTTCACAAGTTTCCTTCTATTCGTAGTCCAGTCAATGAATTGTTAATTTAAAAAATGGTGTTGTTTTGAAATTCGTCACAGTTTTTGGGGAGATTACCTTAAACGACATACTAAAAGTCCCGCTGGTGGAGGGGTTATAAAAGATGCCATCAATGTTTTTATCTGGCTTAGTTGATTTTTGAGCAATGTAACTATAGTGCTTTGCTTTTTCTATAAATGTCTGGTGTAATATCGCAGCCACGGAATGCATAGAGAAGGATGATGGTTTGGGGAAAAGAAAGTTCTTTCTGTAGCTTTCTTGTAAAAAATAATTTAGCTTCGACTTTTCCCTTGCCAGGCTTCATAAAATAAATATTACTTTCTGGTGGTGCCAAAGCAATCAGTAACACGACTAGGTCTACGTCTTTCCCTTGGGATGAGAAGTTGTTTTCTCTAACCCAGATCTCACAATATAAGTATCAGCATACCCTTGAGCGACTCACGTTTCAGCTCCTTTAGCAGCCATTTTCTGTGTTAGTAATTGAACATGCCTGGTCTTATTTCTTCAATCGCAAGAAAATGTTTCTGTCAAACTTTGACAGATTGGTTGCGAGATTTTAAGTTAAACTCAGCATAGATTTGTACATTTAGATTACACTTCTAAATACACTCATTTGGAGCGTTAACAGAACCAAAAGATTGAGTAGAAGGGATCTAGTGGAGGGGAACGGACGTGAGGGAGGAAGGGAGCACGACTGTTCATCAAATAGGTTTACGGACCCTCTTCCTGATACAGCCACTACTTTCGACATATACAATACTACCCTCGTATAATTATTGTATAGGCATGAGTTCTTTCTGAGGGTTGTTGCTTCAGCACTTTTAATCGATTTTACCATTACAATAAGGAATTTTTGAAATATTAACTTTTAAATCCCCCCGTATCTTCTAAACTATTAACAATTAGATTTTACATGACAGAGCCAGTTTCTTGTGTGACTCCTTTAAGGACATTCATGTTGATAGTAAACAAAATATGCGTATAGCTACTGAAAACACGGGTTAAATCTCTATCATAATTTGAAGTTCAAAATTACTTTGGTAAGAGGACAATGAATATCAAATTACGCATAAGTGATTCAATTGAAATTTTATTCCTGGTGAAAAAGCTAATCGCCGATGGCGACTAATAAGATAATGAATAGGATAGATTTCAAAGATTTATCTCACCAAGAGAGAATTCAGAGGAAAATTAGTGACAATATTTGTAGAAAAAATTAGCGGAGATGTTCATATGAAAAATAACACAGAGTTGCTCGAGAACGTCGCGTTATCAGCTTAGTTGTATTATAGATTTTTAGATTTCTTTTGCATTTTTTTTTCTGAATTGCGTTAAATGCTTCGGATTTTTTTTGTAGCCGTTTCTGCTTGTACCTCTTCTTCCTCGCCTCTACTGTATGGGGTTATATGTATACTACTTATGAATACCTTTCTTTTATTATTATGTTTATTTTTATTACATTTTATATTTATTATTATATAAGTTTATTTATATGCTATAGATCTGTTTATGAATATTATTTATGTTTCTATGTTTATATATTTCATTATTTATTTTTAATTACCTTCCATCCCAGATGGATGTAGTATAGCATTTTAAAATTTTTGTGTGTCTTTTTTTCTCTCACCCTTGCTTTCTGTTTGTCGGGGTTTTATGCTTTTTTTTACCTTCCACTCAAGTTGAGTGTTGATTTTCGAAATTCTTCTTTCCGCCGACTCGTGTCAGACGGAGATTTTTTTAATAGAAAAAATTTCATTCTATTCAATACAATGGACTTCCGATACTTATATCTAAATTATCTAATATAATAAAACTCAGGAATTGCATATAATGCTACGGGAATTATTGAAAATTTTGCTAAATTTAAATTTTTTAACTAAATTCCACCCCAAACATTTAGTTGGTACCAGACATTAGCTACAACCTCTTGAGATAAATCTTCCCCGTTTTCCTCAAAATTTGCTCGATCATTACTTTAAAATGCCAACTCAATTATTAAGAAATTAAAAAATATGTTTGTATAAAATTTTAAACTTTTACACATTTTTAATAAATGCATACAGATTATAGTTTTAACCCTTGACTCTCAGAATTATTGTACAGTACGGCTATTTACAGTTAACTTTCAAAT
>BGPR01045110.1:0-12423 GCA_013235015.1 Araneus ventricosus | reverse complement strand
AGAATTATATTTTAACTTGTTTCAGTCAATAATTTTACTGCTAAAAAATTACGAAGTCAACATTCCATACAGGCCCCCCGGACATTTTAATCTGATTAAGCAATCTATATTTGATATTCTTATAGTTCAAACAAAAAAAAATCCTCTCTTCAGCAACTAAAAATGAACGACCTAATAGATCTTCGAGTTAAATAATTTTTAACCTTTCAGTGGCCGCATCGAGCAAGTGTTGCGTGCTGATTGGGGGATCATCCTCTAGGCGAACATTGAATTGTTGTATAATTCTTATCACCGATATTTGAGACGCAGAACAAATCAAATTACAACTGTAATTATTCAAAATAGCAACAGCGTTAGTCATTGCGATGGGCATTACGACGCACATTGAAACGATTCGCGAACACTCTCAAAGATTCCGGGTGTTTCCTGGATTTCTGCTACGTCGGTCAGTATCCTCTGCTGTCTTGCAAAGGAGTCATTTCACGTGACTCCAGAAGAAGACTGAGGCTTTGAGGTCTGACAAGACTCCTAGTTACGTCACGTTTGTTCGTCCTGATTTATACCATCTCCCCTCTAATTTTGTCGAAACTTTTTTAACACATTACTTAAATGACTTCTCTCATATTAGTAAAGTGGAATTTCGTCTTCTATTTTTCACTCACTTCCTGATGTCGCGGAGTTTTGAAATTGTATTCAGCTGTGTGTTATCGATAACGACATACCATTTTAATATTTTCCAAAAAACAATTCTCATTAAACTGCTTATGTTAATGAAATCTTTCAATAGTGAATTTCATTCCATGATTCCGAAAGATTTATAGTAATAAGTTACAGATTAAGGGCTAAAAAGTAACGATAATCAAAATATTAAAAAACTAACAATTACTACATAAATAAAATTGTACTTATATGAAATTTATTGGAATAATTCACATTTGATATCTTTAAATATAGTTCATTAACGTATTTCTTTAAAGATAATTAACAAAAACAATGTAAAGAATTTTCCAATGTCACGATAAAGTAAACGTCATGGTCATTTGCACATTTAGGTAATATTTAGGTCGAAATTTTTTTTAAAAATTTTTAACGTTTGATGTATATATGACCTTAAATCTATTTTTACTACGTAATGGGCTGAGTAACATTTCACGAGTGTGTTTTCTTCAAATCTGAAAATGTATAAAAAAATAACATACATTGACAAAATATTTTATGCCATTTAAAAGAAAATTTGATACTCCTCGATATTGTGTATTTTCATTTTTTAATTTTATTGATTATTGTGTATTTGAAAATCATTAAAATTGAATGACATGCCGACATTAATTCAGTGATTCTGCCACCATATGATTTTGGCATCACCACCACCGAATCCACTCCTGAGATTTTTGCAATATATGGAGATAGAGCAATGCCTCAATTCACAGCTAGACGCAATAATTCGTTTTCAAAAAAAGGAAGTGATTGAGCGAACTTATTCGTCAAAAGGTCTAGGAAACATATCATAAAATAATTTAGAAAGTTTATAATAAATTTTAAAAACGGTTATGAATTATTACGCAACCGAATATGTTCCTTCGTATATGTATTTAGTTGAATGGAAGGCAAACACACGTCCTTTTATGGTAAACTATGACGGCTGAAACTCTACTGGCATTAATTAAATAAATATATCTAAGGAAAAGAAATGAAACTTATAACTGCGAGTCTAGTGATATGTTTAGCTTTCAATTTTAAGATAAAATAAAAGTTCGCAATTCAAATCTTTCAAAATTTACTATTCAAGCCACTTTAAATTTACTGCTTGCGCGAATATAGGCATACATATATGCTATTTGTAATTTTGATGTTTCATGTAATTACATCCGATAGTATTTTTCGATTGAATTTTAAATCTTAAAATATAAAACATTATCTGTTCAATAATGCCGTTTCATCAACCTTATGATTTGTTCTTTGTTTACCGAAAAATCTTTAGAGATTTCTTTTTAGTCATAACCAATATATCATCTACACAATCAAGAAAAGAAAACATTTACATTCTTACTGGGGGAGGGCCAATGTGACTGTGAATGAAATAAGATTCTTGAATTATTGCAATTAAAGTAATTCTGATGTAATAAATTATGAAGGTAATATTTTTAAATTCTGAGAAAATTACATCAAACCTGAATAAGTTTTAAAAAGAATAAAACCAAAATTGCACTAACAGGAATTGAACGCAAGAAAATTCGTCTTTTCTTTTCATACAGCGGCATCAGATTTTAAAAGATTTATAAATAGTAGTGAAAACTTTAAAAACAATGCTTATTATTATTAAAAATTCGAAAAAGGCTTCAACTTTGTACTCTCTTTTACTTAGAATTTACATAGAAAGTAGAGAAATCATCAAACAATCAGATTTCAATACTTTGCTGAATCTACACATTTTAGACCTCCTGAAGACTAATTTCGGAAATAACAACTGTTGTTCCACCCATTTATGAAAGCCAAAACATATTGAAATACAGATACGTACAGAATTTTGGAAAGAATTCTTAAATCAGGTTAGTTGTCTGTCTATTCTCTATGTGAACACGGTAAATCAAAAACGCAACAAGCTAAAACAAAAATTGACATCACAACTACAGAATTGTGTCCAAGGTTTGTGCGAATCGACTAAAGGTCAAAAAGCAACAAGCTAAAACAAAAATTGACATCACAGCTACAGAATTGTGTCCAAGGTTTGTGCGAATCGACTAAAGTTCAAACGTGTGCTTGACTTTCCATCACTGTGCAAACGAAGCTTAACAGAACGCGTCATATTGAGACATAAACGATAAATTCGTGGGGAGAACACGCACTTAATTTCTTTCTTCAGGAGGCCTTTAATTTAGGAAAATAAACGCACACCAAGAGTAACTCTTTAATTTATTTTATTTGCCTCAGAAAGTAGCAGAAGTGGCTTCCACGAAACAGCTAATTTGAATACGATCGTGAATAACGCTGAGGATATATATGCATAACTTGCTTACGTTTCCAGTGGTTGAATTATAAGTAATTTTCCACTGCTCATATTTTGCTCATGTTGTTCTTAAATATGTAGATATTTTGACAAATTTTCTCATTCCGTTTTCAAATTTCCCACTCGGAGTAGGGATGCAAGAGTTACTTATAAATATAAAATATAACAACATATAATGCATATTGACATTTCTAATTTGCCCCTCAAATCTTATTATCTAAAAGCCATATCTGCCTGAAGCGTTTTTTATTTATTTGAATCGCCTCAGCAGATAACAGAGGCATACGTCAGAGCCTCGAGAAGATTTAAATACAGAGATTAGAGTGGAAACATATCTTATATGTATACATTCTTATACTTTTAGTAGTAGTATTTTAGAAATTCTCCACTGGTAATGATTTCGTAATGCTTATTTTACAATATATAAATATTTTTTTAATTATTCTCATTCATTCTAGAGATGAAAGTGTTATTTGAAACGGTAAAGCATAAATGTATTCAAAGGATATTCAAATTTCTAATAATTTAATTCTAAATCTCTAAATTCTTTAGAAGTTTGGAAATTCTTGTTCTAGTATCTGATTGATTCTTACACGAATATCCGCATTATTCTTATCTCCGTCCAAAATTGAAGATCTCTGTCAAATGTTTTACGAAGTTCGTAGATGGGATATCTGTCTGTCTTTGTTCATGTGCATTAAGATAATTTAAAGGTCGAACGAGCTACACAGATGAAAAAAAAGCTGTTAAATATATGATTTCATTGTTATGAAATAATTTCAACAAAAAATAACCATCAAATTTGTTAACAGAATAGAACGAATAGATTAATATCCGATACTCGAAAATGAAACACAGTTTCTAACTTCGAAGGTTACAAGACTCAGGACTGTCACACTTTAAAAGAAAAGAAACACCCCCCCATCCACTACAGGGATAAAATTTTTACTACAACGGAAGCGTGTAGTGGTTAACTGTTATATAAAGGGTGGTCATAAATTATTGGATCCATTTCAAAAATCAATATAAAAAAAGTTTTACTCTTTTTTTTCAATGAGAGAGGTATTAAAAACGTTTTCTTAATGGTGGCGTACAATCACTAAAAAATTTTAAAAAACCGTTCTAAATTTATTACAGCGAGAGATTTACATACGCAATGGCTACCGATTAGAAAAAAAACCGATGCGCGTTTTCTTGTTTCATTTTTTTAGTTTTTTTTTAATATCTCCATAGCTAAACAGTTTTCGAATTACAATTGATTCAAGAAATTAAAGATCGTAAAATTACCTATATACATGCGTTTAATTTTCTTTTAGCTTTAATAGTTTTGCAGATAATGTCTCTAAAAAATAGGAGATCTCCAATGAGTTACGACCATATAGGCCACCGTAACGGCGCGTTACCTATCTGAAAAACTTTTTGAAATGTGCTCTAATTTAGAAAAACGTAGTTATAACATTATTAGTTTAATTTTTTTAAATGTGCCCAACAACTCTCTGACGCTATGCATTTAAAAACATGCATAAATGAACGAATTATCACATTTACATCATTATTATTTTTTATTATCTTTTACAATGGGTCTAAAAATTTTTGAGCACCCTCTATATGGCATGTATCTTACATAAAATCATTCGGATTACCGTGAAGGAAACAAACAGTATAGGGTTAAAATAATTTTAAAAAAATGATAGTTTATATGAGCATGAAATCAGAGGTTTCTCTCCGGTAGAACCGAAATGAAAACATTAATCGTCGTTTTAAAGTTGCCATTGCTTTAACTGCCACACAGCAAAGGCCGAAGGCGCTTGTCACATCCGATAACGTTATTTTCACGCAAGAAAGCGACACTTCCCGGTAGAAGTTTTCTGCCCAGAGAGAACTTTCTATATCGATAGTTACTTTACAAGTTTCATCAAGATCGGTTTGTGTACACGAGTACCATTTTGAGGCACTTCTGCTCAGTCTGCTTAAACGAAAGTATAAAAACACATCGGAAATACCAAAATCGAATATGAAATAAATAGAAATAAAGAGGATAAATCTTAATATAAATAAAAGTCATTGTGGGTATGTGGGTGGGTATGTATGTGGCTATGTTCCACATCTCCTCCTAAACCAATGGACGGTTTTCAACCAAATTTTGTACACTTATTATTTAAGAGAAGGGGAAGACACTTATGAACTTTTCCAAGTCCCAAAGTTAATTAAACAGTCAGTTAATTAGAAAATAACCGAAATCGTTTTTCCGCCGTAACTTCGGAGCAAACTGTCCGACAAAAAATATTTTTATACCATCTTAAAGTTCAAATTTTTACCCTTTCAATGATACTAATTTTATTTCTCTGACATTTTCCCTTCGATTGTTATTAATTTTTAAAAGTTCCAAAACTTTAAAATGCGTGCAGACGATTTTGAAATAACGAATAATTATAGCTACTCCGTTGCTAGGCAACGGTTAGACTTTGAACTAATTCACCTTTATTTCCAGCTTGGCGCTTGATACAGTTGCCAAATAGATTTGGCGATTGCTTAAATCGGAAGGTTACCGGAAAACGGTCTATGAATCCAAAATAAACAAACCAGGATCGTCCATTGACGTATATGATATGGTTGTCAGAGTTTTTATAATAGGAAGGTATATTTTGTCTTATGTATTCTTTTAAACAGTAGAAGCAGATGACATATAGCATGGTGCATGATATATTCCAAAGAGCAGATGATACCATTGAGTACAATGATGTAATTTACAGTAACAGAGAATTAAATTAGTCGTCCAATTATGTATTATCAACCGTCAGAACTTTTGACTTCCCCTTTCTATATATAACGAAACATTTACATTCGTAAATTTAAAAAAAGTAGCAATTCAAATTCTTCGCGCACGAAGTCGCGGGTAACAGCTAGTTAACTTATAAAAATGCAATTGATGGCATTGAGTGTCTTGGATTTTACCAAAATATTAATAACGACAGAATGGAATCCGTATTGTTTACAAGTCTGACCGGGCACATAAACTTTGAAATAAAAAATATAAATATTTAAATTCTTGGAGAAAAGCATTTTATTAGTATTGTTATTCGTCATTTGACGCCCTCGATCTCTGTAGATAAGTTACGAAATCGCGCTTCTATCGCCAGTCTTTATTTCAGATGTCGGCAGTTCATTGTCAGAAGGCGGAAAATACGGATTAACAACATACATTTTTTTATGTGCACAATGAGTTAGATAGTGCCGCTACTTTCCTTAGATATAAATTTGTTTACCTGAACGTCCGATTTCGCAGATGCTTTCGAATAAGCGCGTCAGAAACTGACCGGCACCCTCTAGATATGCAAGAGTCATCCCTCTATACCCTGATAGCATGCATATTTGCAGCAAGTTTGATTTTTTCTCGATATTATCTTGCCATGGCAAACTTGACGTGTCAAGTTTGTAGCGAAACTCTTGCAAAGTAACATAGACTAATCAAACACAATCCTTGCAGAACAAGATTGCCGCGTAGTTGATACGGCAAAGTTGACAACATGACACAATGACGAAGCTAAAACGACATTCCTCCTTTCTCGGCTGGAGTCTCAACTGGTATTGTGGTTAGCATAGACGTCTCCGAACCCGCTGATCGTAGGTTCGTTTCGCGCCCTCCTCTACATGCCCTCGGATTGTAAAAGCATTTTCCTTTAAAAGTAGCTGAGTGTGCGATCAGAAGAAGAAAAGGGCGACGGCAAACCCACTGTTCTGTTCCCCAATGGACACAGTGCGGTAAGAAGGGAGATACCTCAGTATATAAGACTTTGAAGCAGGAGGGAATGAACTATTCTATTTTTCTACTAGGACACACAGGAAATGAAAAAAACTTGCATTACAAATTTACTGCCAGTTCGACGCATGGTTACTTCGTCGTTTGCAATAACTTATTTCAAACATATTATGAACTTGCGGTCTTGCCTTGTCAAACATGCTGAAAGCTTGCAGAGCAAGACTACTGCAACTTTGTTCCTAACTAAAATTGTTATATGGGTAATACCTCACCGAGAGAGCTGGCCGAATTAGACGATAAACATTATCACCGTCGTCTATCAATAGCAGACGTGTCTCCCGAGGACACCCTTTTTGAAGACTTGCTTTACAACCTTCAATAGATCAGTACTCCGCCAAAATCCGACCGGTAATATACAAAACTTTCGGAAGGATATAGCCGGGTTAGTAGTCATGGAATTAAATTTAAAAAAATTTCCAAAAAAATTAATGGTAATAATGATTTATTAAGTTTCTCAAAAATAATAGCGAAAGATAAATTAATAACTTTTAAAATTATTTTATTGCCATGTCTATTGTATGGGAATAAATCTATCAAAATTCAGAAAAACAAAAATTCTAAAGGAATAATGCATATTTTTCCAGATCATTTCATATGATAAGCATTTTAAAATGTTACAATAATAGCACAAAAATAAAACGAAATTTCATTCACAAAAGCGAAAATGAAATTTTAAAATGTTACAAAATTTAAGTCATTTGAACCACATTTTATGAGAGATTTGAAAAACATTTTAATTTACCGTTCTTATCTTGACGTATCTTTAATAATTGATATTTTGAAGACATAATCGATTTATTCCTAACGTGCTAGTGAATTCCAAAATGTAATAAATTAAAAGAAAATAAGATGTCCGGTATTTTCAATATGCAACAATAAGATTTCCATTTATCCATACTAAAGATCCAACATGGCTTTATATAGATTGGGTTTCGTTGGAAATGAGGGTGTAACTCGAAGTAGTTAATTCCAATTTCCAAAAGTGAGGGCGCTGCTATCGTTCATCACAAGGAAGCGTGAATCCTCTGTATGTTCTCCTTCTTAGTTACATCTACTAGTCAAGAAGAATGCTTACCTTGTCTCGTCTGAACAATGATATATTTTTTTAAACATGCAGACATGAGAAAAAGTGAAAAGGTAGTTTAACCCTCTAAGCGGTCAGTTATTTTGATCTAATAGATTTTAAACCGTAAAAATAAGCTTTTAGAGTGAATAATTGGATCTTTATCGCGTTTAATCAAGTCTTCAGAATATTTTATCCATTTATTTAAGAAATTATAAACATAAACATGAATCATCTGCTTTTGAACTGAACATGATAAACGGAAAAATACGTCTCAAACGCTTAGAGGGTTAAAGGTGGCCATAGCCCTGAATTAATAATGCATATTTTTTGTTGTATTTATTTAGTATTTCCGCGGGGGATTCAATTCCTGAAAGTTTCTTGCTTCCGTTAGTTATAAGGAGATCCGAGTTTAACTTCCATTCTAATTCTTCTGCTGTAAAATTCTTAAAAGAATATTAATCCAATCTCAGAACTTTTAGCTAGGCATATTGTAACGTTCACGTTTCATATCATATCCGTACCAAATAATAATAATTATAATTTCCATTTAACAGCCCAGATATAAAAAAACGGACTTTATTTTAAAGAAACGACAATAAAAATATTAGTTCTCAGATGACAAAATTTTAAAATTTTATAAATAAACTTTTTCAATTTTAAAAGTGGTAATACTCCTTTTACAAATTTCCAAATTTTGATTCCTAAATGTGCAGACTACAAGGTCAAAAGCCGATGATTAGACAAAATGGTGTAGTTTTAAAATTTGGCACAGTTATTGGGGACAGAATCCTAAACGAAATACTAAATACTAAAAGTCCTAGCTGGTACGGGTGGGTTTAAAGGGGAGGGGGGTTTCAGTTTTTCTTAAATATCTCGAAAACTATGGTTTTTAGCGAAAGACATTTCATTACAAAATAAAACTGCATAAAATTGTCTATAAAATGAAGTCCTGCATTTTTTGTAGCATCAATAGTTTACAATATAAAGGCGGATTTATACCAGAATATTTCTAAAATTCCTTATTCTAATGGTTAAATCAATTCAAAGTGATGAAGCAAAAACCCTCAGAAAAAAAGCCCATGTAAATAATTATACAAGGGTAGTATTATAAGTGTCGGAGCGGGAGGTGGCTGACAAACCTATTTGATGAAACCTATTTCAGTCGTGCTCCCTTCCTCACCTTACATCCGCTCCCCTTCATAAATTTCCTTTTAATCGTAGTCCAGTCAATGAATTATAAATTTTAAAAGAGGAGTAGTTTGGAAATTTGACATAGTTATTTTTAATACTTTGCTGTTAGGTGGGACGACGCACATGTGAAAGAAATCGTAAACTTCACTTGTTTGTATCAGCGCAATTTATAGTTAAGAATTTGGAAAGGCAATAAGATTTTGAAATTATTATTAAACATTTTGAGATTCTACGCTGCGTAAATGCATAGATGTAGTATTATTATTGCACTTTTACTTGAAGTGAAATAAAGAACGGCTTTAATTTTTAATTAAGTAATTTTAATAAAATGTAAAGTTTAAAGTAAGTTTTTATATTAAAACGACGAATATATGAACGAAATCGGAAACTTCACTTGTTTGTTTTGGCGCAATTTGTAGTTAAGAATATGAAAAGGTAAAAAAATTTGGAAATTAGGACAAAATTAAATTTAAACCTGGATAAGTTTGAAACAAATGCTAACACATCGACAAATAGTCTTCCTCTTGGGGACAAAAACTTGGCGATACGAAATGGTGGTGGAACGGCCACACAACATAAACTTCAGTTTTACCTTTATGCTAAAACTCATTCGTCCCTCATCTGTACGAACTCACATATTCACATGTAAAGAACATTAAAAAGATTTTTAGATTTCTCAAATAACAAAATATTATTTAAACTCTCCGAAAAACCACATTTATTTTTATCAATTCTCATTTCAAGAAACAATGATCATCAACCCATCGTCTGCCATTATTCTCTTTGGGATGCTTGATTTCTTTTCATTTTCACATCAAAAGTGTCATTTTTAAGCTCTGATTGTCACTTTAATTCACTTAAAAATAGAAATCGAAACGTATTCTGAGTCTTTTCTGTATAAGCATTTCAATAGGAAAATTTGTAAAGAGACCGACCCATAACTAAATTCTTATCAGTAAATTATTACTAAAATTACCACTTTTTTCAAAACATGAATGTCGTCGTATAAATATGAGAATTGCTATTGATTAAGCTGTTGATACAATATCGAGTCATGAAGATCGCGCTTAATTTTGAACTGAGTGCCGATTAAGTTGTATGATCCTGGTAGGTATTGGAAGAATATCCGCAGTGTAGCCGCGATAATCTATATTTAACAATTCTATTTCTGGAAAAAGGAGATGTATGTGTGTCGTCTGATTCGTCGACAGTCGTTTATTAAAAATGATTATCACACTGATGGGTCTGTAACTTTTCGGTTTAGGTCGGGTCAAGCGGGCGTATCAGATCAGCATTTAATTACAACTTGTGATACAGCCAGATCCACAGATACTCCCCCTTCACTCACCAATACATTGAAGCCTGAAAATGAACAACTGTACGGGAACGACTTCCATATCGAATGACGACTTCCGTCTTCTGTGCTCTACATGCAAGAACTAGAGGAAATATCTTTAGAGCGACATCATTCGGAATCAGATGCTTTGCTCTCAGCGTGTCGATCGATACAGTAGTAGGTTTACCGTCGATCTCCACAATGAAAACTTTTGGTGTTCTTGAGAGGAACTTGTATGGAAAAGCATAAAGAGGTTCCAAGGTTTCTAGCACTCGATCAATTCTCAAAAATACGTGAGATTCTTTAACCAGATCCTCACTAACAAGACTGGACCTGAATCATGATACGTAGTGGAAACTGGTCTAAAGAATCGAACATGATGCTTCAACATCTGCAAGAATGATGATGTCGACGTTGTCACCGGGGTATTTGAAAAAGTTGTACTGGCAACTTCAAGGTCTTTCCATGCACTAACTCTGCAGAAGATGTGGCCAAGTCCTGTTTATAACTCATTGTGATGCCGAGCAATACCAACTAAAGAGTACCCAGCCAGTTCTCAGGAAGATGCGCAGTCAACGCACTTTTCAGATGTTTTTGAAATCTCTCAACTGCTCCATTACTTTGAGACTGAAACGTAGAGGTTTGACTCTAACCCACACCTAAAAACTTTGAAAGAGAAGATAAAAGATTATTTTGAAAATTAGAATCACGGTCAGAAGTAACTTTCTCTGGTACTACAAATCCAGAAATCCATCATCCAGGTCCAACTACATCAATATGCTCATGCGAAAAAACGTGCTGATGGTAGAAGAAAGTTTCCAGCCACTGACTTTGCATGACGTGTGACCTTAGATTTCTGGCACTGAAAGCAACTCCTACACCATAATGCACAATCCTTGTTTATGCTCTTACACACAAATCTATCTGTGAAAAACTCTTCAGTAGCTTTGACACGAGGATGTGATAAATTATGAAAGTGATTGAAAATTTGTCGACGAAACGATTTCGTGACATACGGACTTACAGTGCAGTGGATACATCACAATAAAGTGGTTTTTCGGATGAAGCAATGTACATGGGTCTAAGTTCCAAACCGGTCCCAGAACCCATCAATGACTGCAGTTCGCGATGCGAAAATTGATCTTCCTCCAAACAATATAAGTCATTTCAATTTAACAAGTTAATTTGTGAAATTCTAGAAAATGCGTCAGGTATTACATTATCACCACCTGAAATGTAACGCATGTCGGTTGTGAATTAACTGAAAAGTTCAAGATACCTGATTTAACGAGGAATACTATTGTCGTGTTTTCGGGTGAAAGCAAATATGAGTGGTTTGTGAACAGTATAAATAACAACTTCACGACCCTCCAGCATGTAGCGAAAATGCTTTGCAGACAAGTAAATAGACAGAAATCAACGGTCAAAAGTACTATATTTCTTCTCTGTAGCGATCAGCTTCCTAGAAAGTAAACCAAGAGGTTCTTCTGTGGAATCTATATTCTGTTGAAGTACAGTGCCTACAGTGAAATCTGAAGAATCAGCCTTCAACGACAAACGACCATCTGCTGCAGGAAAAGATAAGGCTGTTGCATTTGCAATTAACCTCTTGCACGACTCAAATACAGATTGAGTTTCTTCCGTCCATGCGATAGGGGTGTTCTACTTCTTAACATTAATTTTAACATGGATGTGTAAATACGCTTGTTCTTTAGCAGCATCTTTTAAAACACGATGGTAAAATTTTAGTGTGACCGATAATCTTCTTAACTCCTGAACAGTTTTAGATAAAGAAAATTCTTCTAAAAATATAAATTTTTCAGGAAGAGGGGAAATGCCCCTTTGAAGAGAACAAAAAGCCTAAAAATTAAAGTTCTGATTAACTCAAAACGCACACTCTCCTGATCATTGGGGCAATCAGCAGATCATCCAGATAAGCATAGCAATTGGGAATGCCTCTGATGATACTCTCTATGTACCTCTGCTGCATAATTTGAGCTGCA
>BGPR01045109.1:0-12423 GCA_013235015.1 Araneus ventricosus | reverse complement strand
AAAATACTGCATGAAGATTTAAACGGTAATAGAAAAGATACTGACATTACTGTTCAACTGGTAAAAGAGTTTGTCTATCTGAAGCACTTATGCGAATAAAGCGATTCTTCTGAGAAATGCTTCTTAAATTCTAAAATATTCTTTTTCTATTCTTCATATTGACTAGTAGTTGCAGTAGTCAAGTAGATGCAGTCATATTTGCACGACAAATGATCAGATATTCTAGCTTTGATGTCTTTAAACTGCATTTTTTGGATTCTTTTTACAAGTCTTTTAAAGAATAAATCATCCATAAAAACTTAAGCTGAAAATCTCATCTTAAGAAAGCATACATTTAATTCGAGGTATTAAAAAATTTCCTACCATTAAAAGCCATCGAATTCCAGCATAAGTAATTAGTGGTTGCCAAAATGTTTTCGGAGGAGCTTAAATTGGATTGGTAATGACCTAGCAAAAAAAGGGAAAGAATTCAATTTCTGTAGCCTTAAGGTGCTTCTGAACTGTTTAATTGAATGACACTACATTAACTTTGTTATTCTTTTCAAAGAAAATTCGAAAAATGCTAATTAAAAACTTTAGGAATTGAACAAATATTGGAGAATTAAAAAATAGTTCAGGCGAGAAAAGATTACGAAAGTCATTTCCTTCTACCATTGCTTTAACTGCAAAGAAGTTTTAAATAGAAATTACAGGCAACTCAAGGTTTGTAATCCTGTTGTTTATCCTCCATAGCCGTTTTTAGTTTTCAAAATAGGTATTTAATAGAAAATTAATTTTCATGCAAATTTGTCCCAATTAGAACAAAGAAAATCAATCTTTGAAATCAATTATTTTTTTCCTCAACAGTTACTACTTTCCTCATCGCAAAAAACACAAAATTTTTTCACAAGTAAAAAATCAAAGTTTAAAAAGTGAACCAAATAAGGTTAAGAAAAAAATGCCCCAACTGTAGATAATTTAAAGTCAGTTCATTTGAGCATTCTTGGAGTGCTCTGAATCATAAATCTGTTTAAATTTAAAAATGAAATAGCATTTTAATTTTTCATTTATTTTTATCCTTCCTCATTTACTACTTCTCCAAATAATCTTAAAATGTCGTATGATAAATATTTCCAATATAGTTTAATTTAAATTATATTAACGTCCAATTTTGTAGCGTATAAGGGCTATTTTGTGACAGATATCTTAATTTTGAATGGCTATCAGGTAACGCGATCGACGCCTAAACTAGCACCTCCTCTTCAAGCTTCCGCACCGTACCAGCGGAAGGACGTTTCGCCACAATTTATGATTTGTCTATCAATGTGCAGCACGCCCAATACAAGACGAATCTTCAGTGGAATCGTGTTTCGAGCTTGTAACCCTTCTGTCCAAAGGCCGGGACCTCACCATTAGGCCACCGTGGCCCCTCAATTTCCAATATATTGGTATTATTTTCAGTTAGCTTTAGTTTCATTAATACACGTATGTATTCCATAATGCTCTTCATATATACCTTCATTTCAATCTATAGCGTTTGGAATATACCTCATCCCATTATTTGATTAGATAGAATATTTCCACACATATCAAAATCTATTTACTTGTGATTTCATTGGGCGCAATTTTAATGAAATCTGATCCTGAATTCATCAATATGAGCTGATTCATGCCAATTCATAGTAGACGAGAATTCAATGTTAGTAAAGGGGCATTATGATAAAGAAATAAATACAGGGTGTACGCAAATAAAGTGACGCATTTCAAAAATTAATAAAAAAAACTAAAAATGTTGGAACTACAATTTTTTAAAAATCAGAGCGCATCTCAAAAAGTGGTTTTTTTCAGACAGGTAACATGCCGTTTCGGTGGTCTATGGGGTCGTAAATTACTGAAATCAAAAATTTGTTTAGAGCCATTGTCTGAGAAAATATTAAAACTGGAATAAAAAATAAAACCATGTATTTGTAGGAAATTTTACGCTCTTTAATTTGTTAATTCACGTGTAGTGTGAAAACTGAAGAGTTTCCGCGATATTAAAGAAAAACTAAAAAAGGAACTAGAAAACATGCATCGGCTTCTGCCGATCGGTAGTCATTGCGTACGGAATTTTCTTGCTGTAAAGAATTTAAAACGGTGTAACGCCGCGTTACCTATCTGAAAAAAAAGACTTTTTGAGATACGTTCTTATTTTTTAAAAAAATGTAGTGCCAACATTTTTTAGTTTTTTTTATTTATTTTTGAAATGTGTCACTTCATTTGTGTGCACCTTGAATATACAGTGTGCTCGCTAAAGTCCGGTGTCACCCCAATAATTTCTGAACGACAATAGCTATAATCATAAAAGTGGGGTCTAGGTATAGTAAAGTTGCCATGCGCTACGCAAGAAAACCGCTTGCAGCGCCACCTGGCGGCAAATTTCGGAGTTAGCGTTCTAATTTCGAAAACGGTACAAAATAAAGGGAAAAATGTCAATTACAAAGTTGTAGAACGTTATTGGTTTAGTACAAAATGACACCTTCCGCATATTAATACGAAGAAATAACGCTTAAAACGCACATTTGTTTGTTCGCATTTTTCGAAATTGTGACATCACAAGACATGCACAAAAGAAGAAAAGGTTATTTTTCGGAGGAAAAATGACCCCATTATGCGCCAGGTGGCGCTGTAAGCGGTTTTCTTGCGTAGCGCATGGCAACTTTACTATACCTAGACCCCACTTATATGACTATAGCTTTTGCCGTTCAGAAATTATTGGGTTAACAACGGACTTTAGCGGGCACACTGTATAGTTAATTGCAACTAGTGAATATGTTTCAAATATCTTGTAATTTAAACTTTGAAATAATGTTATTTATTTAATGTTTTCTACACATGTGTTTAAGAAATCCTTTTGATAATCTTTAATCTTTCACATGTAAAATCGACACCGATAGCTGTCTTGATTTGGGTAATTTATTATTGAGATAATTAATTTGGGTAATTTATTATTGATGACAGTTAAACTTCGATTATCCTTCACCGTCCGGAGCAAAACTTCGACGGATAAACGAATAGACGATTAACAAAAATCTCTTATTCCAGTAACGCGATTTCACTGCTGGTTTGGGACGAAAAGGAACCGAAAAGCCTTTTATAGGGAATAACACATACATGTTGTATTTAATTTTACAAAACGATCAATATAAACTTCAATACAAGAGTAGTAATGAACACAAATGTATTTTAGTACTTTAAACATACGCTTTTAGAAGATGGCGGATAACAGAAACTGACGAGTAAACGAGTGAGGGTTAATCGCATTTTACTGTATTAATATTTTATCAATAAGTTAAATGAAGCTATTTTAGTTTATTTAAGTTATGAAGTATCGATAAACATAAACAGTTTTTAATAGCGCACTTTCATTTAATGAACTAAAAATTAATTTTATTTAATTTTAATTATTTTCACTTTTTCTTCTATTTATAATGTATTATCAATAATATTATGGAATTTTAAAAGAAGTTATTTTTTCTGATTCAGTACCAGGTGACGCCATTGTGTGGAATAAAAACTAAATCTCTATTAATCAATGTACTGATAATTAAGTTCTAAAAATAATTATATAGTCTATTTTCATATAGAGCGCAGAAGTGCACAAAACATCAAAACTTTAGTGCATCAGAACGCGAGTTAAAAGTCGATTACAAAATTCCAATTTTACAAACATGAAATAATTTATGTTAAATTGAAGATTTTGTAAAGGACATCGTATTGTTATATACAAATAATCAGTGGTAAGATAAGTTTAATAATATTCAGAATCTATGGCGTGGTGAATAATATACGTGGTTTACTCCAGTCAACTTGGGTGCAACATTTACAGGATCTGTTCACCATGGAGTAGTCTGCACTTTGGAGTTGGTGGGTGATAGGTTTAATACTCGACTCGACAGAAAATCCCACTTTGTACTAGTGGGGTCAGTTTTTCATTCTCTCAACACTGATAATCAAGATATTGATTATACTATTATTTTGTTGTCAATTATGAGTAATCATCAACTTTGTAATTTTTCCCCATTCATCTGTATGCTTTATTTATTATTATTATTATTATTATTTTGCAATTCAATCAAGTCTACCAGCATCTGTACCGAAACAGATAGAAGTTCTAGAGACGGCGTTGAGGTATGGAGTTAATACTGTTGTGGTACTGACCGTTTGGAAAAAATGATTCAACGGGTCTCCGTAGATACTATAATACCGATACTCCCATCTAAAAGTCCAAATGCCGGTGATGATTCAAAGTAGTCATCACCGACCCATGCCCAAACCCTTCCCTAAGGTGGTATATATCCCCTCATCGGCAATGGGCCCGTTAACCAGGAAATAGCACCATTACTGTACCTCCAAGATGGTAAACCTTAATCTTTATACATGATTTAGTATAATTTAATCATCTTTATACATGATTTAATATAATTTATACCATACAGCACAATCTCGAGCTTAATATTCTATTTTAAATATTTTCCATACACATTTCAGGATGTAATGGACTTGTGGATTGTCCCAGTTAGTCTAATAAATTTACGGTTTAACGGTATGTATTGTTACAAAGCAATAAAGATTTTCCCCTGGAATGCTAATCTAGACGACAAACTTGGTGACAGATTTGGTGACTTGGCGATAAAAGGAATTATCTAGAAAGTCTTGGAACTGTCAACCTATTTCTACTGGCTTCATGAACTTTCTGGAGATTACGTCACTTCCTACACGTAATTGTGTCACTTCCTGTTGAAAAAGTATAAAGGCAAGCTCTCAAGCCAAGAGGAGTTAGTTGGATTTTGATCAGCAAGCAAGCGGTGAGCTGATAAGAAACTTTTGAGCGCTGTGTTGAGATTTATTTGCAATCTCTGTTGTGAATTTTTACAAGTGCTGCTTTAATACTTATGCTACGTTTCTTCTCTTAGAATATTTGTAAAATAAAGAGCTTTATTTTTTTAAAAATTCTGCTTATTAGACTGCATTCACGTACACCCACAAGACGATTTGTTACAGTTTATATATAAATCCCGCATTTAACTCTTATCTACTGTATTTTATTAACACGTTAAGCGCCATGTCAGTCACCGGTGACTGACACTGATCTATCTAATTAGATGACCCAATCTCTACTGTAGTTAAGAGAAGAGGTGATCTAAATACATAGATGGTTCGAATCTCAGACGCGAGTCGTGGCGCTTAACGTGTTAACAGATCATCTTGAATTTGTGATTTGTTAATTTCAGATAGAAGACTCTTCAATACACAGCATTAAAAAAGATTATTTGTCTTATAATAAATAAATGGTTTCAGCATCCAACTTTATCTTAGAATTTATGAATAGAAATATTAAGTGTTTGTCATTAAAAGACTAATATTTTATAAGTATAATTTTATATGGAGAATAATAAGTATAATTTTATATGGAGAAGTGCACAATTTCTTCAACATATGCAGAAGAGAAATATCGTTTGAAAAGGTTGAAATATTTGATTTTATCAAGTAAAACTAAGGAGCAAGAAAAGACAAATAGCCTTATTAACTCGTTTAAAGTATTTCAAGTCACTAATTCAGTCTGACGTTCGGAAAGTTCTTTACCCAGTTAGAAACGTCCCTCTTCAAATAATTGAACATTTAAATTGCCTAAATCGTTTAAATTCAGAAATATGCATGAACGAAACTATTCCAATTGAGAGAAAATCCCATCAGAAGGATCGAAATTTCTGCTCTGGCGATGCAGAGTCGGCAAAAATAAAACTGGATTGAATAAATGTCAAACGTCAGCGAAAATCTCAAGATTTCAAACTTCAGCTATTTCTAACTGAAAAATATTTACCTAATGCACTTATCCCTTTCATACTTGATATCAATATCTTTTTCGCAACCTTTACATTTGATTTTTTGTAAAATTTAAATGATAAGCACTATTGGCTACCTTTATTTATCTCATTGCTCCACATCGCTACGTTTATTTAAATATCCGATTCCTAAGAACCTTTGAGGCCTGCGACCCCAGAATACTGGACTAATCTTGTTCCTCTTAAAATATAATTAAATTCCATACCCTCTAAAAACTACAATGTCATCGTCCATTCTTATTGAGTTCATATGCAAAAGAGGCATCTTTCGGTGATGCCCATTAGGGGTAGTTATTGCAAGGAAATGATTTCGGTTAAAAAGAGAGAAAATCTCTCCCTGTCCTTGGGTATCACCATATAATCAAACTCACCGAAATCAATCATACTTAACGAGTCATCAGTCAATTATACTTAATGAAAGGGATGGAAATTTCGCAAAAATATTTGAGTAATTTGGGCAACCGTCGTTCTTTGTTTGAACTGGTGTGTAAGGCTTTTCAGTATTGAAAGAGTTAAGATTGTCGATAGTTTATAATAGAGTTTGAAGGCGTGCTGTTGGTTGTTCTCAGTTATTGGATATTAAGACAGGTCGAAAATCACTTTTTTCGAAATTTGATTCGGCTCACTGCGCAGATGTTACCATTTGGAATCAGTAGCTCACTGAATGTTTAAAAAAAACTATCAAATTCTTTGAGATTCAGCAAGTAACTTGATGTTTTCAACTTTCAATTGGAGAGGACGTTCAGCAAGCGATACGCGGAATCAAGAAACCTCTAATAAACTATTCAAATAGATACTGCGTGTGTTTTTCAGACGTTAGGTTGGTTAAAAGAGAAATTTATCGAGACTCTTGTTGCTAATAATAGATTTTATAGACTATAACGACTAGTAGTAGTCATAACAATCAATGTCTAGTCTCTTAGACTTTTTCTCGTAACTAACCTAAATCACTTAAGCTTGTCGTTTATGATCGTTCCATGCCACAGAAATGGCCTGATGGCCCTCCACGCAATATTATTTTTGTAGCAACTCCATTTAGGCTGGTCATTCGCGACCACACCAAACCAAGTAAATCCTTCTACTGCCTGTCCCTCCGATCTCCTGACCCCAACTTTCTCCGATTTCTTCAGTGATACAAATACCCCAAGCCTTACTTCCCCATACCTACTCTCGCCGAATTTACGGCCCCGTATCCTAAATGGAGTGATGGCTATTGGGACTGGTTGGATATTCAATCCCCGGCTCTCCACGGCGCTAATTCTGTTCGGTGTTTCTCATTGACGATCGATTTTGTCGTGGAGGAGAGGTCATTAATGACCAAGCTTATATTGGTTTTCTGAATTAGACTTATATAATCCATAACACACAACTATGAAGTGTCTAAAATGTTGCTAAAAATATATGCAAAAATTAGGGAACATAAGAATATCTGTGGACTACTGAAGGCAGTGGAACACGCTGTTGCTCTCCCAAGTCAACAACTGACCATTCTTGTAGGTAACCAGGCCAGCGTCCAATCAGTAGCAAATAAAAGTGTCACAATACAATTGCCTAGAAAATCTTCAAGTTACTCCATAGTCATCATCACATCAGAGTGTCGTGGATCAAAGCCCATGTAGATTATATCAGGAAAGAAGAAGCAGACATACTGGCTAAGGAGGCAGCAGAAACGGAAAACATTCTTGAAACAAGACTCGAAATACAAAAATCTTTCATTAAAACAATTCTACGTCAGAAGATAATGGTCACCTGGCTTGGGATGATGGAGATACTGGGAGGCTCATTCATAACATCATTCCCAATGTTAATTGCAATCAATCAACTGGACACTCAAAGAAGTTTTGTTTTCCACAGGGCATCTCCATAGATTCAACCTTACCGAAACCTCATTCTGTTCTTGTGGGGAATTAGCACACCAATCCATTATGCCACGGAATGCCTCCTCACAGCCTCCTACCATCTAGCACCACCCAGTCAACAACATCTGCCAGTATGGTTCCTCAGAGTAGCCAACAATTCAACGTCAAGAAGGAAGATCCATAATTTGCTCCACCCTCTCCAAAGTGAAACCTGTCTTTTCCGTCCAGATCCAATTAATTGTTTTTCCATCCTTCATTAATCTTCTCTCAGTAGAGTGCAATGATTGCGACCCAATCCCAAAATGTCAGCCAGCTTTTTCACAAATAGCAACTTCTGTAACCGAGCATTCCTTCTGCGATGAGGGAATTTAAAACCAGTCAAACTTCAACTGTCCAACCTACATCTTCATCTATTCCTCATCTGACCATACTTTTACTTTGGACATCGAAGGTCTCGTTTCACCAGTTTAAAATTCAACTTCGTCTCCTCTTCAGCTCATTATCCCCTAATGAATTCAGAACTGCTTTTAGTCTTCTTTCAGGACTTTTTCCCAAGATCAACCGTGTTTCACCTTCTTCAAATAGAGTTTCCATCAACTAACTCATCTTCAAAATCGAACTTTTTAAAACTCTGTGTTGCCCATTTCTCTTTTTTTCTGTATATTTTTTTTTATTTTATTTTATTTTTATTATTATATTATTTTTTCCTTTCATTTTTTTGTATTTTTTAAATTGGAATTTTTTCTCTTGTCTTACAGTTTTTTCCATTGCATGTAGTTATTACTATTGTCTTACAAAAACTGAAGCTCATCTCCCTTCAGCATGATGTACATTTCCAATTGATCCCTTCGCATGTATATATTCAAGGAAATGAATTGGCCGACAACCTTGCAAAGGAGGGCTCAAGTCGTCCCATCCCCTTCTTTTCAGAGATTACTTTCCTAGAACTATTTTCGCGGAAAAAATCCCCCCCAAAAAACGGAGTGGCTGGTGCCTCTCTCTCACCACTGGTACAAAGGAAGAAAGCCGGGACTTTCTCTATCCCTTCCATGTGACAAGAAGTTCAAGACTTGCCAGCGGCCACCTGAATTGCCTCACATATTCTGAGGGCAACAAGATTTAACCTCTCTGCCCTAAATTCCAGCAACATCAAGCATCATCTAAACACATTTTGGACTGTCTAGGACTTGACAGGGAGAAAATTTATTCTTCTCTCCTTTTAATTATTGATTTCATCAAAGTCAACGGATTCCTTCCAACTCCATCAGATTCGATTGAAGATTAGTAACAACAACAACATTACTATTGTCCAGTTATTTCATGTGCAATTGAGTAATTTTATGCTTTTCAAGGTTTTATTTATAACAAAATTAGAACTTCAAAAATTAAGTTAAATATTATAAAAAATAAACATTAATAAAACCTTAATAAAATGACAACAATACACCTTTTATGCGCGCAAACGCAGCAGCATTAAGTGATTTCATCATCAGAATATTCCAAGAATTTTATAAACAGAAATAAACTTATTAACAAACAGAAATTATCAAATAATTAAAACACAGAAAATCAAATTAGAACGAAAAATACAGTTAGAATGAAAGCAAAATGGAAGAAAATTGGGAAAGAACTAAAATGGAGATTCTTCCTCAGAGGCCACACGCCATTGTAGCTCTAAAACGGGACAAACATTTTCTGAATGAAGGAATGACCATTAGTCAAAAATTTTTCTGAATAAAGGAATTACCATTAGTCAAAAATTATTCCTTTATGGAATAATTTTTGACTAATGTTCATTCCTTTATTCAGAAAATTTTTGTCCTGTTTTAGAGCTACAATGGCATGTGCCCTCTGAGGAAGAATCGCCTTTTTAGTTCTTTCCAATTTTCTTCCATTTTGCTTTCATTCTAACTGTATTTTTCGTTCTAATTTGCTTTTCTGTGTTTTAATTATTTGATAATTTCTGTTTGTTAATAAATTTATTTCTGTTTATAAAATTCTTGGAATATTCTGATGATGAAATCACTTAATCCTGTTGCGTTTGCGCGCATAAAAGGTGTATTGTTGTCATTTTTATTAAGGTTTTATTAATGTTTATTTTTTATAATTTTTAACTTAATTTTTGAAGTTCTAATTTTGTTTTCGTGTATTCTATCAGAAGCAGCTGCATATGCGCCTTTCTGTATAATGCAAAATAATTTTAATTAATTTTTAATTCAATTTATATTAATATTTAATTTAATTTTCGTTAAATTTATCAATTATAACTTTTATTTATAACCATGCTCTGTGTTACCAAAAGAGTTTTATAACGTAACGCTCAATAGCAATCTTTCCTAATGGTAATGAAGTTGACAAGGTCTAAGAGAGGTCACCCCCCTGGTGTTGTGATTGTTCTTACACTTCATGTCCTCGACACTGCTTGAATGACCTTAGGGTTATAGTTGCTGGGGCATAGAGTTGTGTTATGTTATGTGGCAAATGAAACCTCCAGTGTTATAAAATTCTCAATTGCAGAAGATGAGCTGTACTCCTTTACAAAGGGTATTTTAATTTTACGATATAAAAATTTCTTTTGCATAAAAAATATGCACAAAATATTGAATCGAAAAGTTATGTATAATGGTTTAAATTGTACTCGATCTAAGGATCAATAGTGATCCACATAAAAATTCCTTATATTTTGAAATGGATTAAGATGGATTTTGAAGTGGATTTTAAGAAAAGAATGCTGGATAAGATGTACACTGTTCAATATTTCAATTAATTATGACTGCCGATTCAAAAAGGATCAGATCTTCAAGGAATGGCATTGCAATCTATAACAAACATTTAAAAAGAAATAGGAATGTATTGTCTCAAGTGATACGTTGAACCTTAAACATAAAAAATACACATGAATGGAAACATAAATTGCTCACTAAAGACATCCAAATTGTGCCCACCAACAGTAGTATATGCTTGAAATGATTACTGCCATGAATTTCTCGCAGGCGTACAGGCTTAATGAATATTGAAGTCATTAACGCTTCTAAGCATGCACTTGCTGTTGGTCAACGGAATTTAGAGTAAATATGGCGAGCAATGCTGTGCAGAAGCATTTATCAACGATGCTTTAAGGAACTAATTTATGCATCCTTTCTTGTCTATTTCTTGACTTACGGCCTTATCTGAAAATTTTGTCCATGCATTCTTCTACGAAAGATGTTTGTTGTTGTGTATTCTACCATCAAAAAAGTTTTGACCATGAGTTCTGAATCACTCTGCATACAGAATATGCACTCTAATCGTGTCCCGATAGCTAATTTCTAAACCGCAAGAGCATGTTTCCAATTGAAAAAATGCTAAAAAAGACGAAGATAATTATATTTTATTCCTTTTGAGTGCATAATTGAACTGTTGAAGAAGTTATAAACTGCAAATTTTTATGCAGTCTCCCAGTTCTATCAGCCATGTTTAGTAATGTATATTTGACACACTATATTGTAAGAAAAAAAATTCCCTCTTCTGTGACTAAAACGAACTGAAATATGAAGCTTGGAAATTCATTTTTTTTGGGGGGGGTCAATCATCGACCATTGCTTCTTCGAGACGACCATAGAAAACTTCTAAAGTAGTGATATTGAAAGCCTCATAATACTGTCAATTTTAGTCCAGTAAGGCGGAACTTTTTTCTGTTTTAAATGCTAGTATGTCGGAAATATTTTCCTAAATATGACTAATAGGATCGAGGGATAAAATTTATATTTCGTAATTTTTTTTCAGCAGTGAATTTATTTACTCCAACAACATAAAATTTAATTACGGCATGTTAAGTATTTTTCCAGCTGCCAGCCAACTCTAACGGTTTAGAAACTAGTCATTGGACCACGATTAAATTGGGCAGTCTGTATGGTCACTTAACAAATTATTTTATACCAATGAATCTTTATAAACGTTCCAGTGATAACAAAGACGAAAATATTTTTAAAAATTATTTTGGCGGGAATCTTATCTACAAAAAACTCACCTGTGGTTTAAAATATCAAAATATCAGCTATTCTAGCTCCGTGCACCTTATTGGCTGCAAGAACAGTCCAGTTGCGTTTGATTGGGTGGCAGAAATGTCTTCTGGCATTTCTTCTGCCATCCCAGAATTCCACAGCTGACGAATTCAAAAAAGAACATTCGCATTCAAGATCCTGGTAGTGATCGTCTCGATGTAATTCTCTAATTTAGTATTTTATTATGTTGAATGCAAATAAATCTATTTTGCTTTAAATTTCATCATTCATTACTACATTCAACACACTATAAACCTCCATCTTTATTTGATTATCAAAGAGCATATGAAAGGACTCGACAAAAATTAGGTTTTCTTCCGGTGACAAAAGATCTGTTTTTTCAATGCGATGTCTATTTGAAACAAATTACCGTCAAACGAAACTTGTGAATCTTTAATTCCATTATTTCCTTCACATAATGCATTATTCTATCAGTTACGTCATTCAGTTCCAAAATCTGCCGTCTTTATTGTGATATTCCGAGAGAGAATAACCACGTAATTCGTAGAAAATATTTATTTACGGCGAGAATGGGTAATCCCCACATTCAATGACAAAGAAACCTCGTAGATTCTTATGCGTTTGTTGTCCGCCTGTCTTCAGATCTAATCCAATTAATATTTATGAGATCTATTATTCAGTTTCCAGAATCCGAAT
>BGPR01045108.1:0-11084 GCA_013235015.1 Araneus ventricosus | reverse complement strand
CCAACCCCCCACACTGCAAGCTCATGTGAAATTCATTGGAATGCCCCCCCCCCCCGGCACGGGGGGGGGGGCCGAAAAACCCGTGTTTTTATTTCTGACTTAATATGTCATTTTCCTTTACGTTGTATGGCTTAATTTTCTGAAACCTGCCGATTACTTTACTAATTATTTTAATAAGAAATTTTAATGGAAAGCATTTAATGTATAAAAAAATATTTATATTTGGTTTTTGTAAATCAACCTTAACCAAAGGTGTTTATGCACTAATTTACTTTTTAATCTGGACACACGTTAGTGTTAGAGAAAGCTTCTTGAAGACGTTGGACAGAGAAATATTTATTGGTGAGAACAGTTTCAATTCCATGGCCAACACTTGATCGGAGAGTTCACATCATGGGCATAGACGCTTTAAAACTATGAGAGGTGTGTACAATATCGTAACCAACTTCATAATCCAAGTATGTATTCGCCACGAAACATATTAGCACATGATAGTCTGAAATTTTCGCCCTTATCTCATTTGTCTTTCGACTGAATTGGAAGATCTTTGAGTTTTATTTTTATAAAATAATTTTTATTACATGATAAGAAGTTTATTTTTATCACCAGGAATTGATAGCACAAGAACTGTTACTTGAACATCCCATCCATCATTTTATATCAAAATTATTAAAATCTGAAGAACGCGATCCACCGCACGTATAAAGTGCGAAAAACTTACTTTAATATATAGTAACGCATATAAGAAAGTAGTGTTATAAATCCATATGATTTCTCAAACCATGCTTCCTAGATCTAGGAGGGGGGGGGGCCGGAAGGAAGAGATAAGATAGATAATCTTAAAATTCGAAGGAAAAACTAATCATTGGAATAGAAGCAACAAAAAGATAAATTTTGTTTGGAAAACACGATGTCACCCATAAAAATAAGTACACTTGATACATTATCTTGCGAAGCGGAACTGGTTAATTCTGAAATCGGGTTCCAGATATATTTCTCTATGAACATTGTGTTGAAATGAACCAATTCTTACTTAGCTTTCTGTTTTGGTAACTAGGGTATTTATCCTTCCCATCAAAAGCATGATATTTGAATCACACTGAATAACATTTCTGAGCATTAAGCCATGTAACCTGGCTCTCTGGATCCATGAAGTGAGTTGTTTCCAATGTCGCTTAGACCAACGGAAGCTATCATTCCTGCCTCTCTGGATCCATGAAATGAGTTGTCTCCAAGGTCACTTAGACCAACGGAAGCTGCAATCCTTTATCTCTATCATGAATTAGGATAGAACGGTTGGGATAAGTCAGAACAACAGTATTTTATTTGTAATCATAATGCCATACTTAAATAGTAATTTTCATTATGACATTTCAGAATAAAATTTATTTTAATTCTTTACATCCAAATAAGAACTCAAAGTATTTAGGTATCGTTTATTTCAAATTTTAATTGTCGTTTGAAGAGAAGGGTGAATACAGAGATTTGGAAATTAATATACTACCACTAATAATATATTATACTACTAATAATATTATTACCATTAATATAGCTACTGATTTCGTGTAATCAAATGCTCCAGCCTAGCAGGTAAGCGACATTCAGGTAAATCGTCTTTTGGGCAAACGGTTATAGTTAAAAGGTCATGATCCACGAGCGGGAAAAAAATAGAACGAATTGTAATCAGGGAAATAAAAGATATCTTAAGCATTTTCAGAAAAAAATGCTATTTAAAACTGTCAGCATGATTGGGCGCAAAATATTTAAAAAAGAAAGATTTTTACAAAAAAGGAACAAAATTCCTGTAGTTTTCCGTTATGCATCCAAAGAAATTGACTGCGAAAAAAATTATATAAACAAAAGTATTTTTTACTAAATCTCTTTGTTATAAGAATTACATATTTTTTTTATTGGGATAAAAAAATCATGTTAAATTAATGAAATCAGGCACTTCTTCGACTAGAAAATCAGAAAATAAGTTACTTTTTTATTTTTATGACATATTTTATTTTGAGTTCCCTCCAATGAGAATATCTTAACTTTAATTTTATATATTTTATAATTATGGCTTTTTCCTGAACCATAAGCATCTTAAGAGCTACGAAAAAGAAATATCTTCTTTCCCCCTTGGCTGTAAAAACTGAGAGTTTTTCTTTTTTAATTAAGTTAACCTTTCTTCCAAAACACGTCTATTTCCTGAAATGACAATAAAGGAAATTTTCTCCCCATTTTAAATGACGGCTAGAATTTGTTGTATTATACGTTGGAATTTTCTACTTTATATGTATTTAAATTTTGCGCTATTTCAATAATTTGTTAAACATTTTTAAATTTTACTTAAATTTTAATATTTTTAAGTATTAGTTTTCTTCTTTTTTAACTTTAAATTATATATTATTAAATGTATAGTCGCTAAAAAAGACTTAGCGGGTTTTTTCTTTTGGTGCAACAGAACTTGCTAGAAATCAATAGACTTCAGAAGAAGCAGATATTTGTAATAAATCAGCTTTTGAAATTTCTACAAAAAGAGAAAGGGAGATGAATATTGGCTGCAAAATAACTCTCTAATCTGGCGAAAAAAGTGCTTTCTGGCTAACTTTGATATCAAAATCTGTATATTGAAATTGCCAAAATCAACCAGAAATCTTAAAACATTTTTAAATTTTCAGATTTTTTCTGTAATAACTTTAAGTCAATTTTTTCAAATTTTGATTAAGCAAATTTGTAAATGCTTACCTACAGATAAATTAGTCAGTGGAGAAGCTGATGATAATAATAAACGAAATTATAATTATAACTGATGATATTTTGTGATTATGACTGATGCGATGGTTATACTACTGCTAGAAAATCACCCGTCATGGTATGACGGCTGCAAATTGCCTCTTCATTCGAGAGATTTCCCGTCAAATTGGACGTGTTTAAATAGATGTATATGCGAGAGAAATGTTTAACATTGATTGAAAACAAATAAAATAAACATATGTTTCATGACAGGAAATATTTTTTTATTTACATATTATTTAGATATTTTTTTATTCAAAAAACCTCTTGGTAAACAACATTCCGTGTGAGGTTTTTTCATTGTTTAACAATTTTATTATAATTCCGGTACTTACGTATTAACGCCACCGAGGCTACAGATTGGCGGTAATGCGCCAATAAAGAGCAATCTTGTTTATAAAAACCGCCAAATTGGCGTTAATACGTAAGTACAAAAACCGCCAAATTGACGGCACTTAAAAACCGCCAAATCTGTAGCCTCGGTGGCGTTAATACGTAAGTACCATAATTCCATAACCATGAAATTCTCAGCTTGACAAACATAAGTCAAAAGTTGAAATTTCAAAGGAATTCTTTTTCGAAATTCTAATCAAAACAAAGCACTTCTCTGCTTGTCAAACTTTGCCAAAAAATATTTTCAAATTATATCATCACGATTGCAATAAATAATCAGACGCATCGTGGCGTCCAAACTATATCACGCGCATGATATACCACTGACGCGATTTACTACTTTCTATTATAAAACGGAAATTAATTTGAAATATATGATTAATATAATTTAAAATTTCTCGGAAACTATTGATCATAGCGAGATAAATTTTATATCAATCGATAGCAAATTTTATTTCATTATTTTGAGCTATTAAATTTGAAATTAGGACGACAATTACTCTTTTAAATTTAAAATTACTGAAATTTATGTGCTCTAACAATGAAATAATGCTGTTTAACGTCTCGCAGTGCTATGGCGCGAGTTTTATTGTTGGTGACGTCAGAGCGTTACCGAGAGACAGATCTGGGCTATTATATTTGTAATTTGTTTTAGACTGTGAGTTTGCCTTGCATATTGGTAAATAATTTTTAATTACTTTATTTTATTCATATTTGTGAATTATTGTATCTTTGTTCTTTCTGTCTGTAAAAAAAAACACATCTTATTGTCTTTCCAGTCAGTTTTCTACATGTTCCAAAGTCAATAGACATTCTTACCTACAAAATATCTGTAGGAAATCTAGGAATAGTATTAAATTTTATATGTTTGCAATATTGGCTGTTCATATCATTGTGAAACGCTGCTTATATTGGTGGAAATCTCTCTTCAGAACGACACTCTCTTGGCTAACAATGCTAAAGCAAACCGTTAGTATTCAGAGTCTGTTCTGCGAGAAGAAGATAAAGAAAAAGAATAGGCAATATCTATTTCTTTCCTGAGCGAGAACTAATGGCGTTGCGAGAGCGCGGATTTTTGCGGAATAATATTCTCGCATTTTATTGGTCCCGTGGACGTCAGACGATATTCACTTCTTTTTCTGGAATTCTTATCAGGGACAAAAGCTAATAGGAGCAACTTTTTGTCTGCTAAACTGATCTCAGAATCTTTTCTTTTATCTATCAAAGATAAAGAACACGATATTCAATAATAGAGGCTGATTATTTGCTGATAGAAAAGAGATAAATGTTCCGGTGATTTATTGATATTCTATTTCAGAAAGGACGTGAAAAATATCTGTAGATGTGTTAAGATTTAATAGAAATTAATCGTGAATTAAATATTTTAATAATCCTCACGCGAAATTTAACTTAGTCATTTCCTTAATTCTTGAAGATATGTTTTTCTGTCTGTCATATTGAAAAGTTTGCAAATTCTACTTAGCTAAAATTCACAGCCAGTTAAATTTTAAATACGTATTTAATTGAAGTTCTTATATTCTTTCTTCGTACTTAGATTAAATTTATAATTATTTTAAATTTTAAAGTCCATATTTAATTGATTTTTGTATTCTTTAGATGCTTATGTTCCCGATAAATTTTAAATTATATTAATCATATATTTCAAATTAATTTCCGTTTGCTAATAGAAAGTAGTAAATCGCGTCAGCGGTATATCAGCTCGTGATATAGTTTGGACTCCACGATGCTTCTGATTATTTATTGCAATCGTGATGATATAATTTGATAATATTTTTCGGCAACGTTTGACAAGCAGAGAAGTGCTTTGTTTTGATTAGATTAAAATAATTCCTTTGTAATTTTAACTTTTGTTTAATGTTTGACAAGCTGAGAGTTTCATGGTTATTGAATTACAATTTAATTGTTAAACAACGAAAAATACTTAACACGGAATGTTGTTTACCACGAAGTTTTTTGAATAAAGAAATATGTAAATAAAAAAAATTCTCCTGCCATAAAACTAATGCTTATTTTATTTTTTCCAATCAAGGTTAAACATTTCTTTCGCACTTATATCTATTTAAACACGTGAAATTTTACTGGAAATCTCTCGAATGAAGAGGCAATTTGTACCCGTCATACGATGACGGGTGATTTTCTAGTTGGTTAATATCTTTGTCTTTCTTAAATGAAATTTTAAAAAAATATTTAGATATAATTCGTCGATAATAGAAATCTTGTAGCCACATGAATCAGCATACCTTTTAATGTTGTTTTGAGCAGCATCTCTGCTGCATCTCAAGATTTCTGTAAGCTAATGTGTTTACCTTAGAGTATTAAAAGCTTTGAATTGCTTTTTATAGAGTAACTTATACATGACAGTTCGCTTCGATTCAAAAGTATTTCTAAACATTAAATAAAAGCTTTAGAATAGAGAATTTAAGTTTTTCTGCATTTCGGGAGTTAAAATATTTGGTATATTTCAATAGGCCTGTCTTTAACTTAACCTTCCAAATATTTCTTAGCCACCAGCTATTAGTTATGGAATTTCCAACCACATATTCACTGCCAAAAAATAGTTTATTTTTGTTCTCTCTATAGCTCTTTGTTCTCCCTATATATCTTTATTACAACAACAATTCTGTGTTCTCTCTGCAATTCTGTATTCCCTCTACAATTCTGTGTTCCCTCTGTAATTCTGTCTTCCGCATACTATTCTGTGTTCTCTTAAAAAATCCCTTTTCTACTATAACTCTGTGTTTCCTCTGCAATTCTGTCTTCGGTATACTATTCTGTGTTCTCTTAAAACATCCCTATTCTACTACAACTCTGTGTTACCTCTGCAATTCTCTCTCTCTGTAAACTATTTATACATATTATACTATTCCGTGTTCTCCTACAACTCTGTGTTCTCTCTTAGATTTTCTGAGGACACTGTATGAGATCCATTATTCGAAAAAAATGCAAAACATTCCTGAACTTTTTGGATTTTTGATGCTTCTTTATAAGACGTTTGATATATAATCTTTCGTTAAGTAACATTAGGTTTCAAATGCAATGAAAACTTCTTTTCCAAACTACACCAAAACAAAACTGCGTACAATCTTCACTGAAGAAAGTCAGTCAGCCTCACCATAAAAGAGTCATTGCTCGGAACATCTCAGTGTCCTCTCTTATATTTTCTAAGGACACCGTATGATATCCATTATTAAAAAAAAATGCAAAATATTCCTGAACTTTTTGGATTTTTGTTGCTTCTTTATAAGACGTTTGATATATAATCTTTCGCTAAGTAACATTAGGTTTCAAATGCAATGAAAACTTCTTTTCCAAACTACACCAAAACAAAACTACGTACAATCTTCTCTGAAGAAAGTCAGTCAGCTTCACCATAAAAGAGTCATTGCTCGGAACATCTCAGTGCCCTCTCTTATAGTTTCTAAGGACACTGTATGATATCCATTATTCAAAAAAATGCAAAATATTCCTGAACTTTTTGGATTTTTGATGCTTCTTTATAAGACGTTTGATATATAATCTTTCGTTAAGTAACATTAGGTTTCAAATGCAATGAAAACTTCTTTTCCAAACTACACCAAAACAAAACTGCGTACAATATTCACTGAAGAAAGTCAGTCAGCCTCACCATAAAGGAGTCATTGCTTGGAATTAGCCAGGCCATTCCAGCTTCGAATACCTCATAACAGCGTCTCCTTTTGGGTGAACTTGTAGCAACTAGTAGGAAAACAATGGGGCCGAAAGCTTTCGCCATCCCCGTTCACGTCAGCATAAACATCGGCAAATAGCCTTCGGAATCTTTTCTCCCGCCATTTTTTGCTACATCACGCAGCGAGCTCAAACGCTCCCGTCTGTGATCAATGGCCATCTATAAAGGATCAAAGAACTCTCGGAAAAAAGCATAAAAATCTAAAAGTTCGCATAAAATATCAATAGGCAGGAGCATGATGAAAAGCCTCTTCTTATCGCTTTTAGAACCGGTTCGGCATTCATATCGGCAAATATGTTGCATAAAGTTTCTTGTTTCATAAAAACAATTTTTCATTCGGAAAAAGAAAAGGCCATAAAAGAGAGACCCTCTTTTAAGTAGAAATATTTTCCGCTCTGTGTTTTTCACCGTCTACAGAGCAGCCCGCAAAAGATTTGTTTGGCTATCGGAGTCGAAAAGTTATAAAACGCTGTTGCCATGGGCCGTAACATAACTTGGGAACTTAATTCCGCCTCTTAGCGAGCAGACGACACTAGTTGCGCAAAAGAAGACATTAAATGGCGAGCCAAACGACTTTTATTGCCACGGAGTGGGACCGTTCCATAATCCCCGATAGTGTCGTTACCTTGCTCCCATAAGTCAACGCTCTGGGAGGCTGAGATTTTACATTTTAGAGCTGTAGCGCATACCGGGAAAAGCCAACATGGCGGAAGATGTTCGAAGTCTATAAAGAGAGTGCTAACAAACTTCCGACTCTCTACGAAGTAAATTTGTTAAGGCTTCTCGGGCATTTAATTTTGAACTTGTTTTGGATTTTCTTGAACCTTATCTCGAAACCGAAGTTTGACACATATTAAGTTCTATGATTAATATTAACTCTTATAAGCATTATGTATTCGAAACAAGATACTTTTCTTTATTCCTTCAGTAACTGCTAACAGCATAAATTTGAATCCATCGCTGAAATTCTTGAGTTTAATTCCCAGAAAGGTTTGTAAACTATTTAATAACAACTCTATAGTATTTAAAGAAATATATTACATATATATATATTAAACTTTGCACTTTATGGGATAAACTTTGCACATATTTTGGAAAAATATGTTAGTTAATTTAATGAATATTTGATAATACGTAATTATATGAATAGAAATTTAGAGTTTGCATCAAATAGACAGCAGTAAAATATTGAGGGGGCTCATCAATATGTGGTGGAAACGTCCGGGTCCCTGATCTATTTGTAGTACAGTAAGAGGGCCCTGGCTAAAATGCGCCGACGTCGGCAGTTGTGGCCCCAATTATTCATGTATTTTCTACATTCGTCTCACTGCGAACTGCCAGTAATCATTACAATAGGATGACCAAACTCAATGGAAAGTATGGGAATATTAAACAGAGAACTCCGCTTCTCTGTAGCATCAGGATAATATTGAATAACCGACCGCTGCGACAATTAACATGGGCACTGTGGCCGAACGCATAATAACCCCAAGTATGAACAGTTTATGCAGCGACACACACACCCTCCATTACAGGGTCAGACCCTACCTTGGAGGTGGGTCATAGAAAGTTGGGAAGGAGATTTTTTCAACTTAAATCTAGATATTGATATTAACTATGTACTTTTATCAGCGAAATAAATAGGAGAATGGAAAATACTTTATTCAAAATCGGGGCAAAGAGTCAAATCGCGGCTAATTCAGACATATGGTCGCTTAATATCGACACAGAGTCGCCGTTGTCTGAAACCTGACAAATACCCATTTCGTAACTAGAATAATAAATTTGATATAAAAATACCTAAGAAAATCAACAGACAGCATGGTGAAAATTTCCTTATAAACATTTCACCACAAATCACATGAATAAGTAAATCGTTATGTGCCCACATGCAGACTTGTCAAACGCCTAATGAACAACACTAGGGAAATCTGAGAAAAATAAAAACTGCTTGAATACAAATCCCCTATACATCCTTGGATTCGTTCTCTACTGAAATTTTCAGCGTGCGTGTGGTGTAAGCACGAAAGAAAGTGGAGTTTTAGGAGCAAGTAAAATCAACTGCCAAGATTACCGATAGTACAATTTGTGTCAAATTTTTTTTCTACTATTTTTTTCCTCCTTATTTCTTCGCTCATTTTTTATTCAGAACAGTTTTTTTTTTATATATTTGTGTTTAATTGTGCATATTTTCCAAACTTTTTCTGTGTGTTTCCTGCATGTGTTTATTTAATCAAGTTCTGTAGTTTAATCGTTTATTGTCATGTCCGTCTGTAAATGCCAAACTCTTTAAGAGTGTGTTGCCCAAGGGAACAAGGCGTTTTGTTGTTGTTGTTGTTATTGTTGTTGTTGTTATTGTTGTTTTGTTGTTGTTGTTTTTTGTTGTTGTTTTTTTGTTTTGCTTTGATTCTGTAATTGCTCCAGTGAAACGTTTGTGGTTTTTTTTCATAACTTGGAAGTGCTTGCAATCTGGTTAGATTACCCTTGAGGTTATAGTCACCAGCGGTGCGGTGTGGCGTCATGCCTATCAGTTTTAGTATTATCCTAAGCCCTCAATGGGAGGGACTGGCGTACAGAATACGCCAGTCATTTATTTCTCTCTGTGAATTTTTGATTTTTCCTCCCTGAGCCCTCTCCCTTCCTCTAACCTAACAGAAGCATCCCTCGAGCGCAATGCGTCTAGCAGATTCGTTCAGTCTGACTTCTTCCTTCCAGTCTAAGCATTTTTTTGTGATCGCGTCACGTCGGCGAACAACTCAGTACGCCAGAAATTTGTGCGCTGCCAACAGATTAGAATACAAAGATAGGACGGACACAAGCAATGAAAACTGGTAAGTTACCTAGAGTGAGAGGAATTTTCGACTCTTTCAATGAAAACTGCCAAAAATTTTATACATCTGGTGACCAACTCACGATCGACGAAAACTTGGAGCCCTTTCGTGGGAGATGCTCATTTATTCAACATATCCCCAATAAAATTTCTTCTTTTTCTATTTTATCTGTCATTCTTTTTCTCTGTTTCTCTTCATTATGGTTCCTGAACAGATCAAAGTAATAAACTGAGAAAAGTGGGTAGAATTTGAAATAGAGGGTTGAAAAAAACGACTTGGCGTACTCTATACGCCGCCCCTTCCGAATAAGGCCATACATTAGACCTTCCCACGAAAGGTTAAAAAGAATTAATAATAAATCACCTGAATAAGTGAATCGTTTTGTGCCCACATGCAGACTTGTCTATAAGATTTAGTATTAAATATACGATTGCCATTTCACATTTATAGTTTAAAATGCATTAGCCTCAAATTCCATTATCAACATGAATTCCGACTTTTCATTATTTAAAGGGAATACTATAAAAGCATTAACATTAAAATTTCATTTATTATGCCAAGATAGGCCTGTCCCATTGGAGACGGTAAGCTCTGGCTTCCCATCTAAAAAATACTCCTAATATCCCAGCAGTTCAAAATTAAAGATCACATAACATATTTTGCTTTGGCTTTTATCGAAATAAACGAGCCATTTTTAAAGATTCTACAAGAAATATTATTAGCGTCACTTTTATCACGGTAAAATATTTAAATTCCTAAAATGCTCGGCTTTTTTGCATTCTTCCGCCCTATTTATGCATACAAGTAAGTCGTTTCTCTATAATTTACATTTTCCTTATTCTGTCCCTCGCATTTACTATTCTAAAAGACTCGCGGAAACCCAAAACGGAAAGGCGTTATTTTCTACGGACAAATAGAATTTACTGTAATTCTTCCTACCACTTTTAACGTAAAAATGGTTATCCGAAGAATTCTGTCTCTTTTCCCTAAAAAAGGTGCCTGCAACCTTATTTTCTGTGTCTCGCTGTCTTGATATTTTATTTATCTTTTGCATCTTTTTTGGCATCAGAGCTCGTTCCCTTTATTTCGAGGAATATCTTTCAGGTACATAATTTATTCCTCGTTTCTTTTGCATATGAAAGAAGTTCGTTTCGGTGCATTCGTTTTCGTTTAAAAGCATAAACTGGGAATATATTAAAGTGTCATGTAGAAGCATGTCGAACGTGGATCTCATCAGGAGTCTATTGATTCATTCATTTTTTTCTTTCACTTTTACGAAATATGCAAAGACAATGTATTGTGATCGTCAAAAAATTGGACCGCGAGATTTTGAAGATTCTCCTCGCTTG
>BGPR01045107.1:0-11084 GCA_013235015.1 Araneus ventricosus | reverse complement strand
CCAACCCCCCACACTGCAAGCTCATGTGAAATTCATTGGAATGCCCCCCCCCCCCGGCACGGGGGGGGGGGCCGAAAAACCCGTGTTTTTATTTCTGACTTAATATGTCATTTTCCTTTACGTTGTATGGCTTAATTTTCTGAAACCTGCCGATTACTTTACTAATTATTTTAATAAGAAATTTTAATGGAAAGCATTTAATGTATAAAAAAATATTTATATTTGGTTTTTGTAAATCAACCTTAACCAAAGGTGTTTATGCACTAATTTACTTTTTAATCTGGACACACGTTAGTGTTAGAGAAAGCTTCTTGAAGACGTTGGACAGAGAAATATTTATTGGTGAGAACAGTTTCAATTCCATGGCCAACACTTGATCGGAGAGTTCACATCATGGGCATAGACGCTTTAAAACTATGAGAGGTGTGTACAATATCGTAACCAACTTCATAATCCAAGTATGTATTCGCCACGAAACATATTAGCACATGATAGTCTGAAATTTTCGCCCTTATCTCATTTGTCTTTCGACTGAATTGGAAGATCTTTGAGTTTTATTTTTATAAAATAATTTTTATTACATGATAAGAAGTTTATTTTTATCACCAGGAATTGATAGCACAAGAACTGTTACTTGAACATCCCATCCATCATTTTATATCAAAATTATTAAAATCTGAAGAACGCGATCCACCGCACGTATAAAGTGCGAAAAACTTACTTTAATATATAGTAACGCATATAAGAAAGTAGTGTTATAAATCCATATGATTTCTCAAACCATGCTTCCTAGATCTAGGAGGGGGGGGGGCCGGAAGGAAGAGATAAGATAGATAATCTTAAAATTCGAAGGAAAAACTAATCATTGGAATAGAAGCAACAAAAAGATAAATTTTGTTTGGAAAACACGATGTCACCCATAAAAATAAGTACACTTGATACATTATCTTGCGAAGCGGAACTGGTTAATTCTGAAATCGGGTTCCAGATATATTTCTCTATGAACATTGTGTTGAAATGAACCAATTCTTACTTAGCTTTCTGTTTTGGTAACTAGGGTATTTATCCTTCCCATCAAAAGCATGATATTTGAATCACACTGAATAACATTTCTGAGCATTAAGCCATGTAACCTGGCTCTCTGGATCCATGAAGTGAGTTGTTTCCAATGTCGCTTAGACCAACGGAAGCTATCATTCCTGGCTCTCTGGATCCATGAAATGAGTTGTCTCCAAGGTCACTTAGACCAACGGAAGCTGCAATCCTTTATCTCTATCATGAATTAGGATAGAACGGTTGGGATAAGTCAGAACAACAGTATTTTATTTGTAATCATAATGCCATACTTAAATAGTAATTTTCATTATGACATTTCAGAATAAAATTTATTTTAATTCTTTACATCCAAATAAGAACTCAAAGTATTTAGGTATCGTTTATTTCAAATTTTAATTGTCGTTTGAAGAGAAGGGTGAATACAGAGATTTGGAAATTAATATACTACCACTAATAATATATTATACTACTAATAATATTATTACCATTAATATAGCTACTGATTTCGTGTAATCAAATGCTCCAGCCTAGCAGGTAAGCGACATTCAGGTAAATCGTCTTTTGGGCAAACGGTTATAGTTAAAAGGTCATGATCCACGAGCGGGAAAAAAATAGAACGAATTGTAATCAGGGAAATAAAAGATATCTTAAGCATTTTCAGAAAAAAATGCTATTTAAAACTGTCAGCATGATTGGGCGCAAAATATTTAAAAAAGAAAGATTTTTACAAAAAAGGAACAAAATTCCTGTAGTTTTCCGTTATGCATCCAAAGAAATTGACTGCGAAAAAAATTATATAAACAAAAGTATTTTTTACTAAATCTCTTTGTTATAAGAATTACATATTTTTTTTATTGGGATAAAAAAATCATGTTAAATTAATGAAATCAGGCACTTCTTCGACTAGAAAATCAGAAAATAAGTTACTTTTTTATTTTTATGACATATTTTATTTTGAGTTCCCTCCAATGAGAATATCTTAACTTTAATTTTATATATTTTATAATTATGGCTTTTTCCTGAACCATAAGCATCTTAAGAGCTACGAAAAAGAAATATCTTCTTTCCCCCTTGGCTGTAAAAACTGAGAGTTTTTCTTTTTTAATTAAGTTAACCTTTCTTCCAAAACACGTCTATTTCCTGAAATGACAATAAAGGAAATTTTCTCCCCATTTTAAATGACGGCTAGAATTTGTTGTATTATACGTTGGAATTTTCTACTTTATATGTATTTAAATTTTGCGCTATTTCAATAATTTGTTAAACATTTTTAAATTTTACTTAAATTTTAATATTTTTAAGTATTAGTTTTCTTCTTTTTTAACTTTAAATTATATATTATTAAATGTATAGTCGCTAAAAAAGACTTAGCGGGTTTTTTCTTTTGGTGCAACAGAACTTGCTAGAAATCAATAGACTTCAGAAGAAGCAGATATTTGTAATAAATCAGCTTTTGAAATTTCTACAAAAAGAGAAAGGGAGATGAATATTGGCTGCAAAATAACTCTCTAATCTGGCGAAAAAAGTGCTTTCTGGCTAACTTTGATATCAAAATCTGTATATTGAAATTGCCAAAATCAACCAGAAATCTTAAAACATTTTTAAATTTTCAGATTTTTTCTGTAATAACTTTAAGTCAATTTTTTCAAATTTTGATTAAGCAAATTTGTAAATGCTTACCTACAGATAAATTAGTCAGTGGAGAAGCTGATGATAATAATAAACGAAATTATAATTATAACTGATGATATTTTGTGATTATGACTGATGCGATGGTTATACTACTGCTAGAAAATCACCCGTCATGGTATGACGGCTGCAAATTGCCTCTTCATTCGAGAGATTTCCCGTCAAATTGGACGTGTTTAAATAGATGTATATGCGAGAGAAATGTTTAACATTGATTGAAAACAAATAAAATAAACATATGTTTCATGACAGGAAATATTTTTTTATTTACATATTATTTAGATATTTTTTTATTCAAAAAACCTCTTGGTAAACAACATTCCGTGTGAGGTTTTTTCATTGTTTAACAATTTTATTATAATTCCGGTACTTACGTATTAACGCCACCGAGGCTACAGATTGGCGGTAATGCGCCAATAAAGAGCAATCTTGTTTATAAAAACCGCCAAATTGGCGTTAATACGTAAGTACAAAAACCGCCAAATTGACGGCACTTAAAAACCGCCAAATCTGTAGCCTCGGTGGCGTTAATACGTAAGTACCATAATTCCATAACCATGAAATTCTCAGCTTGACAAACATAAGTCAAAAGTTGAAATTTCAAAGGAATTCTTTTTCGAAATTCTAATCAAAACAAAGCACTTCTCTGCTTGTCAAACTTTGCCAAAAAATATTTTCAAATTATATCATCACGATTGCAATAAATAATCAGACGCATCGTGGCGTCCAAACTATATCACGCGCATGATATACCACTGACGCGATTTACTACTTTCTATTATAAAACGGAAATTAATTTGAAATATATGATTAATATAATTTAAAATTTCTCGGAAACTATTGATCATAGCGAGATAAATTTTATATCAATCGATAGCAAATTTTATTTCATTATTTTGAGCTATTAAATTTGAAATTAGGACGACAATTACTCTTTTAAATTTAAAATTACTGAAATTTATGTGCTCTAACAATGAAATAATGCTGTTTAACGTCTCGCAGTGCTATGGCGCGAGTTTTATTGTTGGTGACGTCAGAGCGTTACCGAGAGACAGATCTGGGCTATTATATTTGTAATTTGTTTTAGACTGTGAGTTTGCCTTGCATATTGGTAAATAATTTTTAATTACTTTATTTTATTCATATTTGTGAATTATTGTATCTTTGTTCTTTCTGTCTGTAAAAAAAAACACATCTTATTGTCTTTCCAGTCAGTTTTCTACATGTTCCAAAGTCAATAGACATTCTTACCTACAAAATATCTGTAGGAAATCTAGGAATAGTATTAAATTTTATATGTTTGCAATATTGGCTGTTCATATCATTGTGAAACGCTGCTTATATTGGTGGAAATCTCTCTTCAGAACGACACTCTCTTGGCTAACAATGCTAAAGCAAACCGTTAGTATTCAGAGTCTGTTCTGCGAGAAGAAGATAAAGAAAAAGAATAGGCAATATCTATTTCTTTCCTGAGCGAGAACTAATGGCGTTGCGAGAGCGCGGATTTTTGCGGAATAATATTCTCGCATTTTATTGGTCCCGTGGACGTCAGACGATATTCACTTCTTTTTCTGGAATTCTTATCAGGGACAAAAGCTAATAGGAGCAACTTTTTGTCTGCTAAACTGATCTCAGAATCTTTTCTTTTATCTATCAAAGATAAAGAACACGATATTCAATAATAGAGGCTGATTATTTGCTGATAGAAAAGAGATAAATGTTCCGGTGATTTATTGATATTCTATTTCAGAAAGGACGTGAAAAATATCTGTAGATGTGTTAAGATTTAATAGAAATTAATCGTGAATTAAATATTTTAATAATCCTCACGCGAAATTTAACTTAGTCATTTCCTTAATTCTTGAAGATATGTTTTTCTGTCTGTCATATTGAAAAGTTTGCAAATTCTACTTAGCTAAAATTCACAGCCAGTTAAATTTTAAATACGTATTTAATTGAAGTTCTTATATTCTTTCTTCGTACTTAGATTAAATTTATAATTATTTTAAATTTTAAAGTCCATATTTAATTGATTTTTGTATTCTTTAGATGCTTATGTTCCCGATAAATTTTAAATTATATTAATCATATATTTCAAATTAATTTCCGTTTGCTAATAGAAAGTAGTAAATCGCGTCAGCGGTATATCAGCTCGTGATATAGTTTGGACTCCACGATGCTTCTGATTATTTATTGCAATCGTGATGATATAATTTGATAATATTTTTCGGCAACGTTTGACAAGCAGAGAAGTGCTTTGTTTTGATTAGATTAAAATAATTCCTTTGTAATTTTAACTTTTGTTTAATGTTTGACAAGCTGAGAGTTTCATGGTTATTGAATTACAATTTAATTGTTAAACAACGAAAAATACTTAACACGGAATGTTGTTTACCACGAAGTTTTTTGAATAAAGAAATATGTAAATAAAAAAAATTCTCCTGCCATAAAACTAATGCTTATTTTATTTTTTCCAATCAAGGTTAAACATTTCTTTCGCACTTATATCTATTTAAACACGTGAAATTTTACTGGAAATCTCTCGAATGAAGAGGCAATTTGTACCCGTCATACGATGACGGGTGATTTTCTAGTTGGTTAATATCTTTGTCTTTCTTAAATGAAATTTTAAAAAAATATTTAGATATAATTCGTCGATAATAGAAATCTTGTAGCCACATGAATCAGCATACCTTTTAATGTTGTTTTGAGCAGCATCTCTGCTGCATCTCAAGATTTCTGTAAGCTAATGTGTTTACCTTAGAGTATTAAAAGCTTTGAATTGCTTTTTATAGAGTAACTTATACATGACAGTTCGCTTCGATTCAAAAGTATTTCTAAACATTAAATAAAAGCTTTAGAATAGAGAATTTAAGTTTTTCTGCATTTCGGGAGTTAAAATATTTGGTATATTTCAATAGGCCTGTCTTTAACTTAACCTTCCAAATATTTCTTAGCCACCAGCTATTAGTTATGGAATTTCCAACCACATATTCACTGCCAAAAAATAGTTTATTTTTGTTCTCTCTATAGCTCTTTGTTCTCCCTATATATCTTTATTACAACAACAATTCTGTGTTCTCTCTGCAATTCTGTATTCCCTCTACAATTCTGTGTTCCCTCTGTAATTCTGTCTTCCGCATACTATTCTGTGTTCTCTTAAAAAATCCCTTTTCTACTATAACTCTGTGTTTCCTCTGCAATTCTGTCTTCGGTATACTATTCTGTGTTCTCTTAAAACATCCCTATTCTACTACAACTCTGTGTTACCTCTGCAATTCTCTCTCTCTGTAAACTATTTATACATATTATACTATTCCGTGTTCTCCTACAACTCTGTGTTCTCTCTTAGATTTTCTGAGGACACTGTATGAGATCCATTATTCGAAAAAAATGCAAAACATTCCTGAACTTTTTGGATTTTTGATGCTTCTTTATAAGACGTTTGATATATAATCTTTCGTTAAGTAACATTAGGTTTCAAATGCAATGAAAACTTCTTTTCCAAACTACACCAAAACAAAACTGCGTACAATCTTCACTGAAGAAAGTCAGTCAGCTTCACCATAAAAGAGTCATTGCTCGGAACATCTCAGTGTCCTCTCTTATATTTTCTAAGGACACCGTATGATATCCATTATTAAAAAAAAATGCAAAATATTCCTGAACTTTTTGGATTTTTGTTGCTTCTTTATAAGACGTTTGATATATAATCTTTCGCTAAGTAACATTAGGTTTCAAATGCAATGAAAACTTCTTTTCCAAACTACACCAAAACAAAACTACGTACAATCTTCTCTGAAGAAAGTCAGTCAGCTTCACCATAAAAGAGTCATTGCTCGGAACATCTCAGTGCCCTCTCTTATAGTTTCTAAGGACACTGTATGATATCCATTATTCAAAAAAATGCAAAATATTCCTGAACTTTTTGGATTTTTGATGCTTCTTTATAAGACGTTTGATATATAATCTTTCGTTAAATAACATTAGGTTTCAAATGCAATGAAAACTTCTTTTCCAAACTACACCAAAACAAAACTGCGTACAATCTTCACTGAAGAAAGTCAGTCAGCCTCACCATAAAGGAGTCATTGCTTGGAATTAGCCAGGCCATTCCAGCTTCGAATACCTCATAACAGCGTCTCCTTTTGGGTGAACTTGTAGCAACTAGTAGGAAAACAATGGGGCCGAAAGCTTTCGCCATCCCCGTTCACGTCAGCATAAACATCGGCAAATAGCCTTCGGAATCTTTTCTCCCGCCATTTTTTGCTACATCACGCAGCGAGCTCAAACGCTCCCGTCTGTGATCAATGGCCATCTATAAAGGATCAAAGAACTCTCGGAAAAAAGCATAAAAATCTAAAAGTTCGCATAAAATATCAATAGGCAGGAGCATGATGAAAAGCCGCTTCTTATCGCTTTTAGAACCGGTTCGGCATTCATATCGGCAAATATGTTGCATAAAGTTTCTTGTTTCATAAAAACAATTTTTCATTCGGAAAAAGAAAAGGCCATAAAAGAGAGACCCTCTTTTAAGTAGAAATATTTTCAGCTCTGTGTTCTTCTCCGTCTACAGAGCAGCCCGCAAAAGATTTGTTTTGGCTATCGGAGTCGAAAAGTTATAAAACGCTGTTGCCATGGGCCGTAACATAACTTGGGAACTTAATTCCGCCTCTTAGCGAGCAGACGACACTAGTTGCGCAAAAGAAGACATTAAATGGCGAGCCAAACGACTTTTATTGCCACGGAGTGGGACCGTTCCATAATCCCCGATAGTGTCGTTACCTTGCTCCCATAAGTCAACGCTCTGGGAGGCTGAGATTTTACATTTTAGAGCTGTAGCGCATACCGGGAAAAGCCAACATGGCGGAAGATGTTCGAAGTCTATAAAGAGAGTGCTAACAAACTTCCGACTCGCTTCGAAGTAAATTTGTTAAGGCTTCTCGGGCATTTAATTTTGAACTTGTTTTGGATTTTCTTGAACCTTATCTCGAAACCGAAGTTTGACACATATTAAGTTCTATGATTAATATTAACTCTTATAAGCATTATGTATTCGAAACAAGATACTTTTCTTTATTCCTTCAGTAACTGCTAACAGCATAAATTTGAATCCATCGCTGAAATTCTTGAGTTTAATTCCCAGAAAGATTTGTAAACTATTTAATAACAACTCTATAGTATTTAAAGAAATATATTACATATATATATATTAAACTTTGCACTTTATGGGATAAACTTTGCACATATTTTGGAAAAATATGTTAGTTAATTTAATGAATATTTGATAATACGTAATTATATGAATAGAAATTTAGAGTTTGCATCAAATAGACAGCAGTAAAATATTGAGGGGGCTCATCAATATGTGGTGGAAACGTCCGGGTCCCTGATCTATTTGTAGTACAGTAAGAGGGCCCTGGCTAAAATGCGCCGACGTCGGCAGTTGTGGCCCCAATTATTCATGTATTTTCTACATTCGTCTCACTGCGAACTGCCAGTAATCATTACAATAGGATGACCAAACTCAATGGAAAGTATGGGAATATTAAACAGAGAACTCCGCTTCTCTGTAGCATCAGGATAATATTGAATAACCGACCGCTGCGACAATTAACATGGGCACTGTGGCCGAACGCATAATAACCCCAAGTATGAACAGTTTATGCAGCGACACACACACCCTCCATTACAGGGTCAGACCCTACCTTGGAGGTGGGTCATAGAAAGTTGGGAAGGAGATTTTTTCAACTTAAATCTAGATATTGATATTAACTATGTACTTTTATCAGCGAAATAAATAGGAGAATGGAAAATACTTTATTCAAAATCGGGGCAAAGAGTCAAATCGCGGCTAATTCAGACATATGGTCGCTTAATATCGACACAGAGTCGCCGTTGTCTGAAACCTGACAAATACCCATTTCGTAACTAGAATAATAAATTTGATATAAAAATACCTAAGAAAATCAACAGACAGCATGGTGAAAATTTCCTTATAAACATTTCACCACAAATCACATGAATAAGTAAATCGTTATGTGCCCACATGCAGACTTGTCAAACGCCTAATGAACAACACTAGGGAAATCTGAGAAAAATAAAAACTGCTTGAATACAAATCCCCTATACATCCTTGGATTCGTTCTCTACTGAAATTTTCAGCGTGCGTGTGGTGTAAGCACGAAAGAAAGTGGAGTTTTAGGAGCAAGTAAAATCAACTGCCAAGATTACCGATAGTACAATTTGTGTCAAATGTTTTTTCTACTATTTTTTTCCTCCTTATTTCTTCGCTCATTTTTTATTCAGAACAGTTTTTTTTTTATATATTTGTGTTTAATTGTGCATATTTTCCAAACTTTTTCTGTGTGTTTCCTGCATGTGTTTATTTAATCAAGTTCTGTAGTTTAATCGTTTATTGTCATGTCCGTCTGTAAATGCCAAACTCTTTAAGAGTGTGTTGCCCAAGGGAACAAGGCGTTTTGTTGTTGTTGTTGTTATTGTTGTTGTTGTTATTGTTGTTTTGTTGTTGTTGTTTTTTGTTGTTGTTTTTTTGTTTTGCTTTGATTCTGTAATTGCTCCAGTGAAACGTTTGTGGTTTTTTTTCATAACTTGGAAGTGCTTGCAATCTGGTTAGATTACCCTTGAGGTTATAGTCACCAGCGGTGCGGTGTGGCGTCATGCCTATCAGTTTTAGTATTATCCTAAGCCCTCAATGGGAGGGACTGGCGTACAGAATACGCCAGTCATTTATTTCTCTCTGTGAATTTTTGATTTTTCCTCCCTGAGCCCTCTCCCTTCCTCTAACCTAACAGAAGCATCCCTCGAGCGCAATGCGTCTAGCAGATTCGTTCAGTCTGACTTCTTCCTTCCAGTCTAAGCATTTTTTTGTGATCGCGTCACGTCGGCGAACAACTCAGTACGCCAGAAATTTGTGCGCTGCCAACAGATTAGAATACAAAGATAGGACGGACACAAGCAATGAAAACTGGTAAGTTACCTAGAGTGAGAGGAATTTTCGACTCTTTCAATGAAAACTGCCAAAAATTTTATACATCTGGTGACCAACTCACGATCGACGAAAACTTGGAGCCCTTTCGTGGGAGATGCTCATTTATTCAACATATCCCCAATAAAATTTCTTCTTTTTCTATTTTATCTGTCATTCTTTTTCTCTGTTTCTCTTCATTATGGTTCCTGAACAGATCAAAGTAATAAACTGAGAAAAGTGGGTAGAATTTGAAATAGAGGGTTGAAAAAAACGACTTGGCGTACTCTATACGCCGCCCTTTCCGAATAAGGCCATACATTAGACCTTCCCACGAAAAGGTTAAAAAGAATTAATAATAAATCACCTGAATAAGTGAATCGTTTTGTGCCCACATGCAGACTTGTCTATAAGATTTAGTATTAAATATACGATTGCCATTTCACATTTATAGTTTAAAATGCATTAGCCTCAAATTCCATTATCAACATGAATTCCGACTTTTCATTATTTAAAGGGAATACTATAAAAGCATTAACATTAAAATTTCATTTATTATGCCAAGATAGGCCTGTCCCATTGGAGACGGTAAGCTCTGGCTTCCCATCTAAAAAATACTCCTAATATCCCAGCAGTTCAAAATTAAAGATCACATAACATATTTTGCTTTGGCTTTTATCGAAATAAACGAGCCATTTTTAAAGATTCTACAAGAAATATTATTAGCGTCACTTTTATCACGGTAAAATATTTAAATTCCTAAAATGCTCGGCCTTTTTTCATTCTTCCGCCCCATTTATGCATACAAGTAAGTCGTTTCTCTATAATTTACATTTTCCTTATTCTGTCCCTCGCATTTACTATTCTAAAAGACTCGCGGAAACCCAAAACGGAAAGGCGTTATTTTCTACGACAAATAGAATTTACTGTAATTCTTCCTACCACTTTTAACGTAAAAATGGTTATCCGAAGAATTCTGTCTCTTTTCCCTAAAAAAGGTGCCTGCAACCTTATTTTCTGTGTCTCGCTGTCTTGATATTTTATTTATCTTTTGCATCGTTTTTGGCGTCAGAGCTCGTTCCTTTATTTCGAGGAATATCTTTCAGGTACATAATTTATTCCTCGTTTCTTTTGCATATGAAAGAAGTTCGTTTCGGTGCATTCGTTTTCGTTTAAAAGCATAAACTGGGAATATATTAAAGTTTCATGTACAAGCATGTCAAACGTGGATCTCATCAGGAGTCTATTGATTCATTCATTTTTTTCTTTCACTTTTACGAAATATGCAAAGACAATGTATTGTAATCGTCAAAAAATTGGACCGCGAGATTTTGAAGATTCTCCTCGCTTG
>BGPR01045106.1:1340-12423 GCA_013235015.1 Araneus ventricosus | reverse complement strand
CAAGCGAGGAGAATCTTCAAAATCTCGCGGTCCAATTTTTTGACGATTACAATACATTGTCTTTGCATATTTCGTAAAAGTGAAAGAAAAAAATGAATGAATCAATAGACTCCTGATGAGATCCACGTTTGACATGCTTGTACATGAAACTTTAATATATTCCCAGTTTATGCTTTTAAACGAAAACGAATGCACCGAAACGAACTTCTTTCATATGCAAAAGAAACGAGGAATAAATTATGTACCTGAAAGATATTCCTCGAAATAAAGGAACGAGCTCTGACGCCAAAAACGATGCAAAAGATAAATAAAATATCAAGACAGCGAGACACAGAAAATAAGGTTGCAGGCACCTTTTTTAGGGAAAAGAGACAGAATTCTTCGGATAACCATTTTTACGTTAAAAGTGGTAGGAAGAATTACAGTAAATTCTATTTGTCGTAGAAAATAACGCCTTTCCGTTTTGGGTTTCCGCGAGTCTTTTAGAATAGTAAATGCGAGGGACAGAATAAGGAAAATGTAAATTATAGAGAAACGACTTACTTGTATGCATAAATGGGGCGGAAGAATGAAAAAAGGCCGAGCATTTTAGGAATTTAAATATTTTACCGTGATAAAAGTGACGCTAATAATATTTCTTGTAGAATCTTTAAAAATGGCTCGTTTATTTCGATAAAAGCCAAAGCAAAATATGTTATGTGATCTTTAATTTTGAACTGCTGGGATATTAGGAGTATTTTTTAGATGGGAAGCCAGAGCTTACCGTCTCCAATGGGACAGGCCTATCTTGGCATAATAAATGAAATTTTAATGTTAATGCTTTTATAGTATTCCCTTTAAATAATGAAAAGTCGGAATTCATGTTGATAATGGAATTTGAGGCTAATGCATTTTAAACTATAAATGTGAAATGGCAATCGTATATTTAATACTAAATCTTATAGACAAGTCTGCATGTGGGCACAAAACGATTCACTTATTCAGGTGATTTATTATTAATTCTTTTTAACCTTTTCGTGGGAAGGTCTAATGTATGGCCTTATTCGGAAAGGGCGGCGTATAGAGTACGCCAAGTCGTTTTTTTCAACCCTCTATTTCAAATTCTACCCACTTTTCTCAGTTTATTACTTTGATCTGTTCAGGAACCATAATGAAGAGAAACAGAGAAAAGAATGACAGATAAAATAGAAAAAGAAGAAATTTTATTGGGGATATGTTGAATAAATGAGCATCTCCCACGAAAGGGCTCCAAGTTTTCGTCGATCGTGAGTTGGTCACCAGATGTATAAAATTTTTGGCAGTTTTCATTGAAAGAGTCGAAAATTCCTCTCACTCTAGGTAACTTACCAGTTTTCATTGCTTGTGTCCGTCCTATCTTTGTATTCTAATCTGTTGGCAGCGCACAAATTTCTGGCGTACTGAGTTGTTCGCCGACGTGACGCGATCACAAAAAAATGCTTAGACTGGAAGGAAGAAGTCAGACTGAACGAATCTGCTAGACGCATTGCGCTCGAGGGATGCTTCTGTTAGGTTAGAGGAAGGGAGAGGGCTCAGGGAGGAAAAATCAAAAATTCACAGAGAGAAATAAATGACTGGCGTATTCTGTACGCCAGTCCCTCGCATTGAGGGCTTAGGATAATACTAAAACTGATAGGCATGACGCCACACCGCACCGCTGGTGACTATAACCTCAAGGGTAATCTAACCAGATTGCAAGCACTTCCAAGTTATGAAAAAAAACCACAAACGTTTCACTGGAGCAATTACAGAATCAAAGCAAAACAAAAAAACAACAACAAAAAACAACAACAACAAAACAACAATAACAACAACAACAATAACAACAACAACAACAAAACGCCTTGTTCCCTTGGGCAACACACTCTTAAAGAGTTTGGCATTTACAGACGGACATGACAATAAACGATTAAACTACAGAACTTGATTAAATAAACACATGCAGGAAACACACAGAAAAAGTTTGGAAAATATGCACAATTAAACACAAATATATAAAAAAAAAACTGTTCTGAATAAAAAATGAGCGAAGAAATAAGGAGGAAAAAAATAGTAGAAAAAACATTTGACACAAATTGTACTATCGGTAATCTTGGCAGTTGATTTTACTTGCTCCTAAAACTCCACTTTCTTTCGTGCTTACACCACACGCACGCTGAAAATTTCAGTAGAGAACGAATCCAAGGATGTATAGGGGATTTGTATTCAAGCAGTTTTTATTTTTCTCAGATTTCCCTAGTGTTGTTCATTAGGCGTTTGACAAGTCTGCATGTGGGCACATAACGATTTACTTATTCATGTGATTTGTGGTGAAATGTTTATAAGGAAATTTTCACCATGCTGTCTGTTGATTTTCTTAGGTATTTTTATATCAAATTTATTATTCTAGTTACGAAATGGGTATTTGTCAGGTTTCAGACAACGGCGACTCTGTGTCGATATTAAGCGACCATATGTCTGAATTAGCCGCGATTTGACTCTTTGCCCCGATTTTGAATAAAGTATTTTCCATTCTCCTATTTATTTCGCTGATAAAAGTACATAGTTAATATCAATATCTAGATTTAAGTTGAAAAAATCTCCTTCCCAACTTTCTATGACCCACCTCCAAGGTAGGGTCTGACCCTGTAATGGAGGGTGTGTGTGTCGCTGCATAAACTGTTCATACTTGGGGTTATTATGCGTTCGGCCACAGTGCCCATGTTAATTGTCGCAGCGGTCGGTTATTCAATATTATCCTGATGCTACAGAGAAGCGGAGTTCTCTGTTTAATATTCCCATACTTTCCATTGAGTTTGGTCATCCTATTGTAATGATTACTGGCAGTTCGCAGTGAGACGAATGTAGAAAATACATGAATAATTGGGGCCACAACTGCCGACGTCGGCGCATTTTAGCCAGGGCCCTCTTACTGTGCTACAAATAGATCAGGGACCCGGACGTTTCCACCACATATTGATGAGCCCCCTCAATATTTTACTGCTGTCTATTTGTTGCAAACTCTAAATTTCTATTCATATAATTACGTATTATCAAATATTCATTAAATTAACTAACATATTTTTCCAAAATATGTGCAAAGTTTATCCCATAAAGTGCAAAGTTTAATATATATATATGTAATATATTTCTTTAAATACTATAGAGTTGTTATTAAATAGTTTACAAGTCTTTCTGGGAATTAAACTCAAGAATTTCAGCGATGGATTCAAATTTATGCTGTTAGCAGTTACTGAAGGAATAAAGAAAAGTATCTTGTTTCGAATACATAATGCTTATAAGAGTTAATATTAATCATAGAACTTAATATGTGTCAAACTTCGGTTTCGAGATAAGGTTCAAGAAAATCCAAAACAAGTTCAAAATTAAATGCCCGAGAAGCCTTAACAAATTTACTTCGAAGCGAGTCGGAAGTTTGTTAGCACTCTCTTTATAGACTTCGAACATCTTCCGCCATGTTGGCTTTTCCCGGTATGCGCTACAGCTCTAAAATGTAAAATCTCAGCCTCCCAGAGCGTTGACTTATGGGAGCAAGGTAACGACACTATCGGGGATTATGGAACGGTCCCACTCCGTGGCAATAAAAGTCGTTTGGCTCGCCATTTAATGTCTTCTTTTGCGCAACTAGTGTCGTCTGCTCGCTAAGAGGCGGAATTAAGTTCCCAAGTTATGTTACGGCCCATGGCAACAGCGTTTTATAACTTTTCGACTCCGATAGCCAAAACAAATCTTTTGCGGGCTGCTCTGTAGACGGAGAAGAACACAGAGCTGAAAATATTTCTACTTAAAAGAGGGTCTCTCTTTTATGGCCTTTTCTTTTTCCGAATGAAAAATTGTTTTTATGAAACAAGAAACTTTATGCAACATATTTGCCGATATGAATGCCGAACCGGTTCTAAAAGCGATAAGAAGAGGCTTTTCATCATGCTCCTGCCTATTGATATTTTATGCGAACTTTTAGATTTTTATGCTTTTTTCCGAGAGTTCTTTGATCCTTTATAGATGGCCATTGATCACAGACGGGAGCGTTTGAGCTCGCTGCGTGATGTAGCAAAAAATGGCGGGAGAAAAGATTCCGAAGGCTATTTGCCGATGTTTATGCTGACGTGAACGGGGATGGCGAAAGCTTTCGGCCCCATTGTTTTCCTACTAGTTGCTACAAGTTCACCCAAAAGGAGACGCTGTTATGAGGTATTCGAAGCTGGAATGGCCTGGCTAATTCCAAGCAATGACTCCTTTATGGTGAGGCTGACTGACTTTCTTCAGTGAATATTGTACGCAGTTTTGTTTTGGTGTAGTTTGGAAAAGAAGTTTTCATTGCATTTGAAACCTAATGTTACTTAACGAAAGATTATATATCAAACGTCTTATAAAGAAGCATCAAAAATCCAAAAAGTTCAGGAATATTTTGCATTTTTTTGAATAATGGATATCATACAGTGTCCTTAGAAACTATAAGAGAGGGCACTGAGATGTTCCGAGCAATGACTCTTTTATGGTGAAGCTGACTGACTTTCTTCAGAGAAGATTGTACGTAGTTTTGTTTTGGTGTAGTTTGGAAAAGAAGTTTTCATTGCATTTGAAACCTAATGTTACTTAGCGAAAGATTATATATCAAACGTCTTATAAAGAAGCAACAAAAATCCAAAAAGTTCAGGAATATTTTGCATTTTTTTTTAATAATGGATATCATACGGTGTCCTTAGAAAATATAAGAGAGGACACTGAGATGTTCCGAGCAATGACTCTTTTATGGTGAGGCTGACTGACTTTCTTCAGTGAAGATTGTACGCAGTTTTGTTTTGGTGTAGTTTGGAAAAGAAGTTTTCATTGCATTTGAAACCTAATGTTACTTAACGAAAGATTATATATCAAACGTCTTATAAAGAAGCATCAAAAATCCAAAAAGTTCAGGAATGTTTTGCATTTTTTTCGAATAATGGATCTCATACAGTGTCCTCAGAAAATCTAAGAGAGAACACAGAGTTGTAGGAGAACACGGAATAGTATAATATGTATAAATAGTTTACAGAGAGAGAGAATTGCAGAGGTAACACAGAGTTGTAGTAGAATAGGGATGTTTTAAGAGAACACAGAATAGTATACCGAAGACAGAATTGCAGAGGAAACACAGAGTTATAGTAGAAAAGGGATTTTTTAAGAGAACACAGAATAGTATGCGGAAGACAGAATTACAGAGGGAACACAGAATTGTAGAGGGAATACAGAATTGCAGAGAGAACACAGAATTGTTGTTGTAATAAAGATATATAGGGAGAACAAAGAGCTATAGAGAGAACAAAAATAAACTATTTTTTGGCAGTGAATATGTGGTTGGAAATTCCATAACTAATAGCTGGTGGCTAAGAAATATTTGGAAGGTTAAGTTAAAGACAGGCCTATTGAAATATACCAAATATTTTAACTCCCGAAATGCAGAAAAACTTAAATTCTCTATTCTAAAGCTTTTATTTAATGTTTAGAAATACTTTTGAATCGAAGCGAACTGTCATGTATAAGTTACTCTATAAAAAGCAATTCAAAGCTTTTAATACTCTAAGGTAAACACATTAGCTTACAGAAATCTTGAGATGCAGCAGAGATGCTGCTCAAAACAACATTAAAAGGTATGCTGATTCATGTGGCTACAAGATTTCTATTATCGACGAATTATATCTAAATATTTTTTTAAAATTTCATTTAAGAAAGACAAAGATATTAACCAACTAGAAAATCACCCGTCATCGTATGACGGGTACAAATTGCCTCTTCATTCGAGAGATTTCCAGTAAAATTTCACGTGTTTAAATAGATATAAGTGCGAAAGAAATGTTTAACCTTGATTGGAAAAAATAAAATAAGCATTAGTTTTATGGCAGGAGAATTTTTTTTATTTACATATTTCTTTATTCAAAAAACTTCGTGGTAAACAACATTCCGTGTTAAGTATTTTTCGTTGTTTAACAATTAAATTGTAATTCAATAACCATGAAACTCTCAGCTTGTCAAACATTAAACAAAAGTTAAAATTACAAAGGAATTATTTTAATCTAATCAAAACAAAGCACTTCTCTGCTTGTCAAACGTTGCCGAAAAATATTATCAAATTATATCATCACGATTGCAATAAATAATCAGAAGCATCGTGGAGTCCAAACTATATCACGAGCTGATATACCGCTGACGCGATTTACTACTTTCTATTAGCAAACGGAAATTAATTTGAAATATATGATTAATATAATTTAAAATTTATCGGGAACATAAGCATCTAAAGAATACAAAAATCAATTAAATATGGACTTTAAAATTTAAAATAATTATAAATTTAATCTAAGTACGAAGAAAGAATATAAGAACTTCAATTAAATACGTATTTAAAATTTAACTGGCTGTGAATTTTAGCTAAGTAGAATTTGCAAACTTTTCAATATGACAGACAGAAAAACATATCTTCAAGAATTAAGGAAATGACTAAGTTAAATTTCGCGTGAGGATTATTAAAATATTTAATTCACGATTAATTTCTATTAAATCTTAACACATCTACAGATATTTTTCACGTCCTTTCTGAAATAGAATATCAATAAATCACCGGAACATTTATCTCTTTTCTATCAGCAAATAATCAGCCTCTATTATTGAATATCGTGTTCTTTATCTTTGATAGATAAAAGAAAAGATTCTGAGATCAGTTTAGCAGACAAAAAGTTGCTCCTATTAGCTTTTGTCCCTGATAAGAATTCCAGAAAAAGAAGTGAATATCGTCTGACGTCCACGGGACCAATAAAATGCGAGAATATTATTCCGCAAAAATCCGCGCTCTCGCAACGCCATTAGTTCTCGCTCAGGAAAGAAATAGATATTGCCTATTCTTTTTCTTTATCTTCTTCTCGCAGAACAGACTCTGAATACTAACGGTTTGCTTTAGCATTGTTAGCCAAGAGAGTGTCGTTCTGAAGAGAGATTTCCACCAATATAAGCAGCGTTTCACAATGATATGAACAGCCAATATTGCAAACATATAAAATTTAATACTATTCCTAGATTTCCTACAGATATTTTGTAGGTAAGAATGTCTATTGACTTTGGAACATGTAGAAAACTGACTGGAAAGACAATAAGATGTGTTTTTTTTTACAGACAGAAAGAACAAAGATACAATAATTCACAAATATGAATAAAATAAAGTAATTAAAAATTATTTACCAATATGCAAGGCAAACTCACAGTCTAAAACAAATTACAAATATAATAGCCCAGATCTGTCTCTCGGTAACGCTCTGACGTCACCAACAATAAAACTCGCGCCATAGCACTGCGAGACGTTAAACAGCATTATTTCATTGTTAGAGCACATAAATTTCAGTAATTTTAAATTTAAAAGAGTAATTGTCGTCCTAATTTCAAATTTAATAGCTCAAAATAATGAAATAAAATTTGCTATCGATTGATATAAAATTTATCTCGCTATGATCAATAGTTTCCGAGAAATTTTAAATTATATTAATCATATATTTCAAATTAATTTCCGTTTTATAATAGAAAGTAGTAAATCGCGTCAGTGGTATATCATGCGCGTGATATAGTTTGGACGCCACGATGCGTCTGATTATTTATTGCAATCGTGATGATATAATTTGAAAATATTTTTTGGCAAAGTTTGACAAGCAGAGAAGTGCTTTGTTTTGATTAGAATTTCGAAAAAGAATTCCTTTGAAATTTCAACTTTTGACTTATGTTTGTCAAGCTGAGAATTTCATGGTTATGGAATTATGGTACTTACGTATTAACGCCACCGAGGCTACAGATTTGGCGGTTTTTAAGTGCCGTCAATTTGGCGGTTTTTGTACTTACGTATTAACGCCAATTTGGCGGTTTTTATAAACAAGATTGCTCTTTATTGGCGCATTACCGCCAATCTGTAGCCTCGGTGGCGTTAATACGTAAGTACCGGAATTATAATAAAATTGTTAAACAATGAAAAAACCTCACACGGAATGTTGTTTACCAAGAGGTTTTTTGAATAAAAAAATATCTAAATAATATGTAAATAAAAAAATATTTCCTGTCATGAAACATATGTTTATTTTATTTGTTTTCAATCAATGTTAAACATTTCTCTCGCATATACATCTATTTAAACACGTCCAATTTGACGGGAAATCTCTCGAATGAAGAGGCAATTTGCAGCCGTCATACCATGACGGGTGATTTTCTAGCAGTAGTATAACCATCGCATCAGTCATAATCACAAAATATCATCAGTTATAATTATAATTTCGTTTATTATTATCATCAGCTTCTCCACTGACTAATTTATCTGTAGGTAAGCATTTACAAATTTGCTTAATCAAAATTTGAAAAAATTGACTTAAAGTTATTACAGAAAAAATCTGAAAATTTAAAAATGTTTTAAGATTTCTGGTTGATTTTGGCAATTTCAATATACAGATTTTGATATCAAAGTTAGCCAGAAAGCACTTTTTTCGCCAGATTAGAGAGTTATTTTGCAGCCAATATTCATCTCCCTTTCTCTTTTTGTAGAAATTTCAAAAGCTGATTTATTACAAATATCTGCTTCTTCTGAAGTCTATTGATTTCTAGCAAGTTCTGTTGCACCAAAAGAAAAAACCCGCTAAGTCTTTTTTAGCGACTATACATTTAATAATATATAATTTAAAGTTAAAAAAGAAGAAAACTAATACTTAAAAATATTAAAATTTAAGTAAAATTTAAAAATGTTTAACAAATTATTGAAATAGCGCAAAATTTAAATACATATAAAGTAGAAAATTCCAACGTATAATACAACAAATTCTAGCCGTCATTTAAAATGGGGAGAAAATTTCCTTTATTGTCATTTCAGGAAATAGACGTGTTTTGGAAGAAAGGTTAACTTAATTAAAAAAGAAAAACTCTCAGTTTTTACAGCCAAGGGGGAAAGAAGATATTTCTTTTTCGTAGCTCTTAAGATGCTTATGGTTCAGGAAAAAGCCATAATTATAAAATATATAAAATTAAAGTTAAGATATTCTCATTGGAGGGAACTCAAAATAAAATATGTCATAAAAATAAAAAAGTAACTTATTTTCTGATTTTCTAGTCGAAGAAGTGCCTGATTTCATTAATTTAACATGATTTTTTTATCCCAATAAAAAAAATATGTAATTCTTATAACAAAGAGATTTAGTAAAAAATACTTTTGTTTATATAATTTTTTTCGCAGTCAATTTCTTTGGATGCATAACGGAAAACTACAGGAATTTTGTTCCTTTTTTGTAAAAATCTTTCTTTTTTAAATATTTTGCGCCCAATCATGCTGACAGTTTTAAATAGCATTTTTTTCTGAAAATGCTTAAGATATCTTTTATTTCCCTGATTACAATTCGTTCTATTTTTTTCCCGCTCGTGGATCATGACCTTTTAACTATAACCGTTTGCCCAAAAGACGATTTACCTGAATGTCGCTTACCTGCTAGGCTGGAGCATTTGATTACACGAAATCAGTAGCTATATTAATGGTAATAATATTATTAGTAGTATAATATATTATTAGTGGTAGTATATTAATTTCCAAATCTCTGTATTCACCCTTCTCTTCAAACGACAATTAAAATTTGAAATAAACGATACCTAAATACTTTGAGTTCTTATTTGGATGTAAAGAATTAAAATAAATTTTATTCTGAAATGTCATAATGAAAATTACTATTTAAGTATGGCATTATGATTACAAATAAAATACTGTTGTTCTGACTTATCCCAACCGTTCTATCCTAATTCATGATAGAGATAAAGGATTGCAGCTTCCGTTGGTCTAAGTGACCTTGGAGACAACTCATTTCATGGATCCAGAGAGGCAGGAATGATAGCTTCCGTTGGTCTAAGCGACATTGGAAACAACTCACTTCATGGATCCAGAGAGCCAGGTTACATGGCTTAATGCTCAGAAATGTTATTCAGTGTGATTCAAATATCATGCTTTTGATGGGAAGGATAAATACCCTAGTTACCAAAACAGAAAGCTAAGTAAGAATTGGTTCATTTCAACACAATGTTCATAGAGAAATATATCTGGAACCCGATTTCAGAATTAACCAGTTCCGCTTCGCAAGATAATGTATCAAGTGTACTTATTTTTATGGGTGACATCGTGTTTTCCAAACAAAATTTATCTTTTTGTTGCTTCTATTCCAATGATTAGTTTTTCCTTCGAATTTTAAGATTATCTATCTTATCTCTTCCTTCCGGCCCCCCCCCCTCCTAGATCTAGGAAGCATGGTTTGAGAAATCATATGGATTTATAACACTACTTTCTTATATGCGTTACTATATATTAAAGTAAGTTTTTCGCACTTTATACGTGCGGTGGATCGCGTTCTTCAGATTTTAATAATTTTGATATAAAATGATGGATGGGATGTTCAAGTAACAGTTCTTGTGCTATCAATTCCTGGTGATAAAAATAAACTTCTTATCATGTAATAAAAATTATTTTATAAAAATAAAACTCAAAGATCTTCCAATTCAGTCGAAAGACAAATGAGATAAGGGCGAAAATTTCAGACTATCATGTGCTAATATGTTTCGTGGCGAATACATACTTGGATTATGAAGTTGGTTACGATATTGTACACACCTCTCATAGTTTTAAAGCGTCTATGCCCATGATGTGAACTCTCCGATCAAGTGTTGGCCATGGAATTGAAACTGTTCTCACCAATAAATATTTCTCTGTCCAACGTCTTCAAGAAGCTTTCTCTAACACTAACGTGTGTCCAGATTAAAAAGTAAATTAGTGCATAAACACCTTTGGTTAAGGTTGATTTACAAAAACCAAATATAAATATTTTTTTATACATTAAATGCTTTCCATTAAAATTTCTTATTAAAATAATTAGTAAAGTAATCGGCAGGTTTCAGAAAATTAAGCCATACAACGTAAAGGAAAATGACATATTAAGTCAGAAATAAAAACACGGGTTTTTCGGCCCCCCCCCCCGTGCCGGGGGGGGGGGGCATTCCAATGAATTTCACATGAGCTTGCAGTGTGGGGGGTTGG
>BGPR01045104.1:0-12425 GCA_013235015.1 Araneus ventricosus | reverse complement strand
GAACCAAACATTAGTTTTAATTTTTTCCATTAGAAGCAGCTATGTAATTGGGAACTAACTACAATTTTAACATGTTAATGTTATCAGAGAGGATATCATCTGTAAATTGCGTGATGCGTGAGCTGCCGCATGTGGCACGTACTTACTTCTTGGGTAATAAGTTCTCACTAAGAAAGGGTGTCCAAGATTTTAATTGGGTTATTAATTAAATTTGGTAGAAATTTTAACATTTTTCATCAACGCTAGACCTCAAACGTTCTGATTTCGGTGAAATTTCTATTTTGGAATCTTTGGAAAAATAATTGGAATATATCTTCCCCAATCGCGAGCATAATTTCTCCTGCTTCGCTTGAGTATTTGAGAAACAAAAATTCCTTATATTCAATGTGCTAGCGAAGCTACTAGGTTCTGGCTCCCGCTTCCAGCGAAGCCATAGGATGTTTTTTTTAAGTTAAAAAAAATCTGTCCGGTGCCCACTTTAGTTGGTGCAGACATCGCGAGTGGAGTTGAAATTCAACACTTGAAACATGAGAGAGTCCAAAGACAACCCACAAATACTTTGGTCTCGAAAAGATTTAATTTGAAGCGTCTAACCTTTAACTGTATTAAATAATAAATCTTGTTTAATTAATCGCATTTAACAACGAAATTTGGTCAGTGAGATCACATGTCAATGTAATTAATCACATTGACCGAACTTCATTGATAATTATGCATAATAACCGGTCAATGTGAAATTCGGCTTATTTGGTTATTACGCATAATCGCCGTTTATTATGCCTAATAACGGATTATCCGCATTAACCGTAACATATCTACGTCATTGAGTTTATGAGTTATCGCTCTCACAAACTTGAGAATATAGAGAGCAACAGACGGTCAACTCTTTGCCGAATTTCGTTTGTTACAAATCGATAGTTCTGGTTATTACTAAATTCCATCCATTTTGCTCTTTGTGTTTTGAGTTATCATGTGCACATGACCACGGACGGACAGACAGACAGACTTCTTGCAGACAGATATAGTCCGAAATTTGACAGAAATCGACAATTTGGCATAAACATCGCATGTCAAATTCCATCCTTCTAGCTCACTCCGTTTTTAGTTTATCATGTTCACAAAGATAGGCATATTGTGCAAACGAGGAGATTCATCAAAACTTCGAGGTCAGATTTTTCGACGATTAAAATAGTTTCTTCTAGTATACGGGAAAGTAAAAATTCCGCCTCTTATTCCAAACAACAATTTCTAAATATTACGATGAAATGGAAACAAAATATTTTCAATCTATGATAAATTTAATCTTTCTTATCGTCTCTTTTTAGCTCAAAATATCACAAAAATAGTGAATTATTTAAAAAAAAATTTCAAAAATAAATTACATACAGCATGAATATACTATTCAACGAGAAGTTTCATTAACATAAACTTTCAACTGAAATAACTTCTGAGAGCCTCAGTCATGAAATCACAAAATTCATTACACAAACTTAGAAACAGATTGAATTGAAATAATAAAATCGAAATAATAAATCTCTTATGCATATATCCGTATCCAGCCACGTTATATAATTGGTCTCTGAGACAAACGGAGAGACGCGCGAAGTCATTCTATTACCCCAGTAACTGACCAAACGTGTATTAGAGGACAAAAAATCCCGGAAATACTTTCTAAATACTCAAAAAAAAAAGGCAGTGGAGAGTGACAAACTCAGCTACTGATAAGAAAAGAATGAACAGGTGGCTAGTTTTATAGGAATCAGAGTTTTCCGGAGGCTTAAATGACCCCTTAATAAAAATTTTTTATTAGACTCTCATTTAAAAAAAAAAAAAACAGGAATACTTTTAAGTACATAAAACTATGAAAGTAGTAAGAACTTTTAGAAAACCGTAAAGAAGCCTTGCAGCCAAAGAATGTACTTATAAGTTCGTTTTAGCGGTAATTTTTCTACCAGGCTGTCTGGTGCTGCCATCTATGTGACTATAACTAATGAATTATTAACATGGTGAATAAAAGTCCTACATAGCTTGCAGCTGTAATCCTCAGATATAAATAATACGTAGACTAAATTGTTCATAAACAACTTTGTAAATAAAGTAGCGCATTTTTGTTTGGACATTTCTTTTCTTTAATTTGTGCATATATTTATCGTAAAATTTTCAAAATCCGATATAAAAATTCTGAAATTCCATACAGGATTCAATAGTTTAGATGTAATGCTCCGATTTTAAACACAAATTAATTAAAGCATAAATAAAAGATGATATAATTTGTTTATAGCTTCAAGGATACTTAAAATCTTGAAGATGTGTTCTGTATTTAAGCATCTGAAGTCAATCTTGTATGTAATTATCTGTCAATTATTTGAGTGAATGAATGTTGATTTTTGCTATATCAGAGGCTTCTTTACATTCTTGGAAGAGACACGTATTTTTCATTTAGAATGAGCCATACGAATCGCTACGTTAGAATACGTTCAGCTTTAGAATTGAAAATTTAAGAAATTTTGTATAAGTAGAATAATTAAATAAACCACAAGATGTAATAAGCAAGCTCTAAAACATTTTAAGAAGATAAAACACAAATGACATGGGGTGAGAATTCTGAAATTTTAATTAAAAGAATTTAAAGGAGACATTTATTGACGCTGGTAAAAAAAAAAAAAAAACTGAACGCAAGGATCGAACCACGGGAAAACGCGTGTTAGAAGAGCGACATACCATCTGAGCCAATGGGAACCTGCTAAGGGTTCCGCCAGAGTAGTATTGGTCGGTGTAGAAAAAAAGGAGGTATTATTTTCTTTATATAGAGGGTAACATGCAACTTGTGGATGTTGCAAGCTCACACTTGCAACTTGGGGAGAAGGAAGAGACATCTCAACAGAAAAGAAGAATCGTGCTGCCATCTACAATTATTATTTGAAAGTAGACCTTTTTTCACGCTTTAAAAACACCAGAAAAAATAAATTTTTTGCATGTGTTGAAATTCAACTAATATGGAAACAAAAAATTTGTTTCGAACAATTAAAGTATAGAGAATCATATAAAAATATTACTTCGAACTTTAATACATCAAAGGAAGCTTTTATAACGTAAGATCAAAATAAAATTTTAAGTTATGCCTTTGTTTGTTATGTTCCTACTACCGACTACCTGTTCCTACCTTCCGACTTATGGAGGGGTGGTAGGATAAAGTAGGAGACAGATGTTATTGCCTATTGCTCTAGTTGTTTAAGCGGAGTGATTTGACGGTGTGGGGAGGGGGAGCTGAGTCATAAAATGTTGCAATGTACATTAAACTAATCACTATTTAGAACTCACTACTTATTAATCATCACTTTTGGTTATTTATATTGCAAAAAAAAAAACAATTATTTCGAATCTAAAATCGTATACTCAATAACCAAAATTAAGTATTTTTCCAATTTTCTTTTTGAAAATTCAACCCCCTTGCGGCAGTATTAAATTTTGAATTTTATTTTTTTGTTATTTTTCTTTTAATCTTCATACCATATAACATCTTTTCCGTATAGGTAGGTTTTGAAATTCTCAAAAAAAAATTTTTTTTCGATCCACCTTAATGTGCACACGATAACTCAAAAACACAAAGAGCAAATTGGAGGAAATTTAGTAATTTCAAGAGTCGATACTGTTACTAATATAATAGCCCAGATCTGTCTCTCACTGATCCGGTAACGCCCTGACGTCACCAACAATAGAATTCGCGCCATAGCACTGCGAGACGTTAAACAGCATTATTTCATTGTTAGAGCGCCTAAATTTCAGTAATTTTAAGTTTAAAAGAGTAATTGTCGTTCTAATTTCAAATTGAATAGCTCTAAAATAGTGAAATAAAATTTGCTATCGATTGATATGAAATTTATCTCGCTATGATCAATAGCTCCCGAGAAATTTTACATTATATAAATCATATTTTTCAAATTAATTTCCGTTTTTGAATAGAAAGTAGTCAATCGCGTCACATCATGCGCGTGATATAGTTTGAACGCCACGATCTATCTGATTATTTATTGCAATCGTGATGATATAATTTGATAATATTTTTTGGCAATGTTTGACAAGCAGAGAAGTTCTTTGTTTTGATTACATATCTGAAGTACAAGGAAAATTGTTAAACAACGAAAAATACTTCACACGGAATGTTGTTCACCAAGAGGTTTCTTGAATAAAGAAATATGTAAATAAAAAAGACATTTCCTGTCATAAAACATATGTTTATTTTATTTGTTTTCAATCAATGTTAAACATTTCTCTCGCATATATATCTATTTAATCACGTCAAATTTGACGGGAAATCTCTCGAATGAAGAGGCAATTTGCACCCGTCATACCATGACGAGTGATTTTCTAGATTATAATAATTGTAATGTTTGGCCACTGTTGGCGATGGTTGAGAGAACGCTTGGCGCGATCTTCTTAGCGAAGGATGGCATTTTGTAAGCACGTCAGAGTTCTCTGTCAACCACTGGGAGGAGAGAGGCGATATGTCTGGTCTGTTTGTAGTCGATTTTTGAAATAGCTCTGGCTTTTCAGTGCGACGCACTGCACTAAATTTGATTGTGTGTGTTTTCTGCCTCGTTTGTCTATATGTAAATGGATACTATTTTTCTAAAATCTGGTGATTCCAAGATACATTAAGCAACCAAAGACTAAAAAATGGAAAATTACTAAAATTAAAAAAATATTTTTTAAATACATTAATAAAAGCTTGTTTTTAAAACTGTTTTCGTTAACTTTATCACATTTATTAAAACAAATGCATACAATTTCCCGATGAACACGCAAACAATATGTGCGCCAACAGGATATCATTCCAGCTTGAAATATGAGGTAGTTCGTGAGGGTTTGCGGCGAATTGGAAGAAGGCGACGATGGCCACGATGCCCATGATGAGAGGAAGTGCATCTTACCTCGCACTGCAACGCTCTATGCAGCCCTGAAGAAAGCAAAGAGAAACTCGTACATTTTTAGCAAAACACTGCGCAGAGCTTAACCTTATATTACCACATGTCCCCTTTCTTTGGGAACAACATAAGCCGTTACTTTTACGAAGCACAATGCGTCAACATATTAACCATTATACTTTACAAGTAACGCTTGTTTTGGGAAAGCAAAATATAAATCGTTACTTTTCAGCAAACCGCATTGCAGTTCTTAAGCCTATTTGTTACCAATGTGCTCCCTCTTTTTTTTGGAGAAAAGATCAAACCAATTCGTTCAACACGTGCAACACACTTAACCCGTTATTTACTAATATCCCTTTTTTTGGGAAAGCAACATGCAAACCGTTACTTTTTCAACCAAAACACGTGCAAATGTTAACCTTATTACAATGTGCCCTTGTTTACGGAAAGCAAGCATAAACCTTACTTTTCAAATAAAAACCATGCAACATGCTTAACCCATTATTCCACCAGTTCCCTTTGGGAACGTTGTTAGTATTTTTACCAATTATACAGATGAAAATTTTTAGCTTTGGCTTTGTGCAGCTAATGTTTGAACTGACTTACTATAAAGTCCACAAATCAATAAAAATAATTTTCTGATTAAAAAGATAATCAATTTAATTAAATTTAGAAGAGTTCAATAATTAAAATTTTCAGAAACAGCTTTTCTATTCTGCATTCAGTTCAATTATATCGTGCACAATTCTTTGAAAAAATTAACAATGAATGTATGGCATATAATGGGTTAAGTAATGAATTGACCTTCGTAGACTAAGATTTGTATAAACCAATTAGATCTTTTCATTCAGCGAGCTACGGGACATGGTACTTTGAGACACATTCTCTCCCTCATCTCATCTCTTCGACGCTTCCACACTATGAGACCCCAAGGTTATCACGGTCGTGAACAGATATAAAGATGGATTTCAGTTTAAGATGAGAGCAAAGTCTATGTTTTGCCGTTTCAGCTATAATAACTGTGTGGCGTAGTGATGCATCAGCTAAGATCATAAAAAATTACTTTACCATATACATCCGGGAATTTCATTTGAATAATTATACACTTTCGGATTACATGAGGCGCTAGCATAAAATCCAGGCGTGTTCTATTCATTTCAAAGTTCAGAAGGCAACGTCGGTTCGGACTTCAATCTCGGCAAGAACTTTCTTAGCTTTGGATTCCGATCTAAATGCTATTGACTGGACTAAGCTTACAATCCAATAATACATTTTCTCCTTGAAAGATAATCGTAATTCTAATTACAAAGTTAATTGATCATCTAATTAAATTGATACCAGGGTTTATGGCTATGTAGTTAAGTAATGAATTGCCTTTTGCGAGATTTCAAGTTGTCATCCTCGGATCTTTCATTCAAGCGGCGGAGTCTTCCCGTGCCCAAGCAGCCTTATATATTGTACTCTTTCCGTGACCTACCACATCATCACACATTATGTGATCACTTCTTTCCGCGTCCTACAGCCCTCATCATCACTATATGTGACTCGCAACCGAATGTCTTTTATTTCAATTCTTAAATAGATAGATGCGGTAAAAAATCGTTAATTTTTTCCAAATGTTGCATCAGAGTGTTGACCTTCATATGCACTTTCTAACTCCGGGTTTTCTTTCTTATAGTCACTTTTGATTATGTAAATACTCGCAAATGATCTGATGCAAAATGAAAGACAACCTATTCGAAAATTAGCTAGAGCTTTCATTTTATACAACTATACAAATTTTTTGTACCTTTAACCTCCAGCGATATTTCGAGTAATTATATCAGCCATTTAACAATTCATATCATTTATCGTGTTTCAAAATAAATACATTTTAGTCGTAGGATCTATTTTCTCCATTGGGGTTTGGAAGGAGGATGTACTTCACACACCAAATGCTGCACAAAAATTTCATGGAGATCTCCATATCTAGTACTACATATTAAAAAAATAAATGCATATACAGTTAGATAAGGGTAATCGAGTATATAATGAATTTTGTTTTATAATTCATAGGGCTTTCTTAAATGCACTTAACCTAATTAGAGATCCCAGGTCGACCTTCATCTAATAAAATATTTTTTATTAATGTAACTAATTTATACCTGAATGCGACTTTAAAGAAGACAATATTATTTTTTGAAAAAATATAACATTAAACTTTTATTTAAGCAGAATACAGTCATCTTCAGCCACAGATTCTGCAATATTAGATGATGTTCAAGCTCAGAACCTCTAGTTTGCTAATATGTAATCATATAGCTTTAACTGATTGCATAGCTAGTCATTCCTGTTGTTATTTAAACTCATCTCTTTTCAGGAAGAATGACAAACCTAAAAACTTCATTCATCGTAAATCATCAAGAAAAATGTTTTTATGTTATCATAGCATTAGTCTTATAAAGAGGATGTGTATGTCTGTTTTTCTGCTTTATGTTGCGCCATTACCAGTTGGACTTGGACTCTAGATTGGTAACAGTAAAGATTAGACAAAGAGGGAATAACTATAAAGTATGTTAAATTCTAGATTGGTGGATTTGATTAATAAAAATAACGAAAATAGTCTTTTTTGACGTTTTCTTCTTTAAAGTACTTCGATACCATAGAAAATTATTTTACACACTAAAGAGCAAAAAAATTAGGGATAATGCATATGATGACTAAGTGTATGGCGAGCATCCTTATACCAAAGTATCTGACACTTTCAGGATTTTCCAATTTTTTAAATTTTTCCGAAAAAATTTAACTATTCCGTCAACTTCTGGCACGTACAAGGATAATAACCTTATCAACTACTTGAGAACGGTCCACTGAGGCACATTTAATCTGGGACTAAATCTTCAAACTGATGATTAGAAAAAAATGATTTTTTATTCACCCTTTAAGAAATTCAACGAGCAAGATAAATGCTGGAATAGCGTTCAGTGCTTAATGTATTATATTACAGAATTCGTAAAACTCACTCAAATATTTGGGCGATATAAAAGGTTTAAATCCCAAAATCCAAGTTTCACCTGGATAACGTCTTTGCTTTATACAGAGTTTTCCAGTTCATATACAAACTACAGAAAAATGAAATATTTGAGAGCACTTTGTAAAAAAAAAATGAAAATTTGTTTAATGATGTCAGGAAATATGATTATTTTAGTAAATGATGTTTTACGCTTATGACAGAAACATAGCGTAATTTTTCTACATGACTTTCCTGATATATAAACTTGAAAAAAAGTCAGTTCAATATGAGTATTCAGAAAGATATCATGATTAAGAACCGAAATTTTTGAAGCCTCTATGTCGAAGAGGCTAAAGATGAGGCTGCACAGGAAATGAGCATTTTCTGTATTTTTTTGTATAGTTTAATCATGGCGATATGGTTAACATTTACAGATACCCATGAACACTCCTGTAATATTCTGTACGAATAAAAATATATATTTGTGAAGGTATAAAATGTATTGTGAAAAGCAAATTAAGTAGATAAAAAACAGTTAAAAAAAATATATTAAAAATGACTGTTTGGCTTCTGTAAAATCAGAATAGCAATTATGTAATCTTAATAGTCTATGTAAATAATATGGTAATTAAGTAACAAAATTTTTATTATTTTATGCTAGGCTTGAGATTTAAGTTATGCACGTAATTGATAAGCTTGACGGCAAGCGAGGTGGAGGCTTCTTATCGCGCATCAGTTTCGTGAAGCACGACACTGGGCGTTGTTGCTGTTTCGAAATCAGTTTGATACTTACCTAGGTGGCGAAGATTTTATCTGCGACTTGGATTACTTCTGCCAGTTGATCAAGCCAAAAGCACAAAAGATTTGTAACAAAAAGCATATGAGCTCCTGTCAGACCCATGCTTTGTGAAAACTGTAGCAAAGAGAATTCTCTCGTCCTCTACTGAAACAAACCTTGAGATAGACTCCCTTTCAGACGGAATAGACTTCGATTCAACCATAACTAGGGCTAGGTTTGAGAAGCTGAATGCCGATTTGTTCCAAAACACTTTGCAATCCAGGTCATTTGGTCCAAGATACTTTCCCACTTTCGTTTTATTTGATAGCTTTTAATATGCTAAGCACATGGTGAACTGGTAAAAAAAAAAGAAAAAAAGAAAATCATATTCCTTTGCTTAATTTTACCTACGTTGTGCCATCAATAGTGTTGACAAACGTCAATATATTTGTGTCATTTTAAAGTCAAATACAAGGAGTTGAAAATACCATTTCACCCGAAAGATGTTACAGTAAAAAAACTGTTTAATTACGCGTTATAAATACTTAGACTTGAAAATATTACCCCGTGAGCAAATACAGGTATAAAAAAGCTAGTTAGTAATAAAATATATAATATTTATTTTTGCTTAGTCTCACGAGGGCTCTTATAATATTCCCTTGATTATTCACAATCTTGCTATTTTGTTCTATTTGTGCCAAATGAAATCAAGGTCTTTCCTTCACCCCAAAATGCAGTGGAATATCCCGTTTCCATGACGCCCGCCACAGGCATGTCTGGTGTCTAAGGTTTTTCTCGTGGCGGTAATACAGTGAGTCCGCACAAATTTGGAATCCTCGATGATCAGAACTCGGTTCTGCGAAGTATTCGAAAATGAATTTCTGCGGTATTCTGAATAAGTAACGAAAGATGCTGTCTTAACGAATTTTAAGTTATTTCAAATAAACCAAAACGGTATTATTCGATCGGCTGTCAATAACGAAGAGAGAGATCGAATGCTCTGACAAAAGAAAACATTCGTAGGATTCCAATAAATTCAACTGTAACCGAAAGCACGCTCAGTATTTGTCATAAGATCGTGATCAAATCGATTAAGCGGATTTTCCGAAACGAAATAACTCATTTTAAAATTCACTTTCGAGTAGATGATTCCTAATCCAGCTCTCATATCTTCGTTGTTCATTCATAAGTCTAACTTTATGAATGAGATCGTTTTATACATCCAACAAAAACTCTTCCTTTCAAAGATTTCCAGTTCTGGTCACTACGCTTCATCTCAGAGAGTGGCGAATCCAGGATTTGGGTCGGGGGGGCTGAGGTATAAAAAGTTTTGTATCGTAGTAACGAATGTCAAATCTTATGATTTATATAAACCAAAACACTTTAACTTTACAGACTTTACTCACCTGACAATATGAATCATAAAGAACACTGCAATATTTTCGATAATTTAACAAAAAACACAATGAAATAACTAACAAAAACATGTTTTTGACCATGTCAACCTCTGCAAATACGAGAGGAATGACTACAAAAGTGGGAAAACTTTCGATCCTGTCAAAAACCAGGAAGAAATGTTTTCACCTTTCTAAAGGGAGATTAAGAAAAAGCAGCTGTAATGATTTTAAATAAAGAATTCTGGTCTAGCTTTGGGGGGGGGGGGCTGCAGCCCGACAGCCACCCCCATGGATTTGCCACTGATCTCGGATTTTTTCTGGCTGCTCGTAATTTCATTTAATGAAAAATAGTTTTTAAAAAAAATTTTAATAATATATTTAAATGTAGAAATATTTTTATTCTAATTTTTTAATTTTATCATTCATTATTATAAATACTTGAAATCAATTTTTTTCTCAAATTCTCTTACAGGCAGCGCCACGACTATTGAATCACAATTTAATTGTATTAATTAACACATAACGAAGTTACGAAAATATTAAAATAAAGTATTATCAACGAGAACTCACCAAATAAAAAAATTAGATATTAATACGAAACACTTACGTGCACGGCGTTGCCTATGGAATCGGACTTCAACAAAATGAAAAAAAAAAAAAAAAGACTTCAATGACACGAAAAAGTTCTGAAATCAAAACAAAAGATACACTTTATTGACCACGTAAGACCCACGTAGCCACATACCCACATATCCAGCCACAATGACTTTTATTTATATTAAGATTTTTTCAATTTTTGCTATATATAGTGGAACATTGTTAATTCCAAACTGACGGAACCACAATGAATATACTGTCTACAGTCACGAGAAAATCTCTGAACAGGGTTGCCGGAAGTAGACGAGTCGAAGAAAGGAGGGAAACGGTTATGAAATCAACCGCAACATTTGGCAAATAAGCGCACTTCGTTAGGCGAGGAATTCGTTTTCGACCGAACTGCAAATCGAAATGAGACTTCCGCCTATTCTATCTGCGCCAAATGAATTAAAGCGCTTTTCTTCTACCCACGACATGCAATGTAATATTCCGTTTCCATAACGACCGCAATCGGCATGTCTGGTGTTTTCCTCGTGGCGGCAGGACAGTAGTGCAACATTTTTAATTCCAAACTCACTGAACCACAATAAATTATCGCGCTTACCTGCACATTGAGGGACAAACATACTTTCCGTTAACAGATTTCGTCTAAATTTGATAGAAATACGGTACAACCCAGGTTAACCGAAATAAAGGAGGGGGCTTTCGAATAATGATTTTTCTGTTAAGCCAAGAACATTTATTACTATTGTGTATCTAGTTACAGTATGTAATTCTGAAACGTTTTGAGTGTAGAGCGAATTCAGAACTTTCTTTGTAGGCTATACCTATGTTCTTCATTGAAGTTAACCCTCCGTCAGACGCAATATTCGCATCTGTGAGTTGAGATGCAAAGCGCCTGACAGGCACGGGTAAACACTATCGTAATTAATATTGTTGATATCCATTAATTTTAATTTTAGTATTCCAAAATTAATCGCTGACCTTCGACAGAAACCTAAAATTATGTGTCAAGACCACATACCAAATGCCATCCCCGTAGCTCTAATAGTTTTCGAGTTATCGCGTTCACAGACAGACATAATTCCAAAGTTGTGTTTTTCGGACTCGGGGAGGTCTAGAACGTGGTACGTGTTTTATGGATTTGCGGTTTCATAGGCATTTCGGATGGCCGGGGTTTTTGATGTAACGACTGCATGTGAAAGTTCATCCGTCTAGATCTTAAGGTTTTTGAGTAATTGGGTTAACAGACACACAGACAGACGGATTTCCAAAAATTTACTTGTTTCCGGACTCGAGAAAGTCTAAAACGTAGGGATTCACGAAAATCAATCCATCAATTAAGTCTAATTTTTTGATGATTCCAATGCTTTCACCTTCTATATTTCGCAGATGTGATAGTAAAAAAACATTTTAATTCTCACTAATAACTTTAATGAGTACGAAAACAAAGCCTTGAACTGTCGACCTCCTACAATTTGACCGGCTGTTTGTAAACAAAACAAGAACTCGTCCTCCAGATAAAAATAAAATAATTCCCTTATCAGTAATTGGTAAAGTCAGACTCGACCCTCGAGAGAAGCTATTCCGACATGACAGATAACAATAAATTATGTAACCTTCCGTTACAAAAAGCAAAGATAAACATCTCTCTATATATACAACTTCTACATGGTTACAAAATACAGGGAACCAAACATTAGTTTTAATTTTTTCCATTAGAAGCAGCTATGTAA
>BGPR01045103.1:0-12425 GCA_013235015.1 Araneus ventricosus | reverse complement strand
TATATTTATATTTATATTTATATTTATATTTATATTTATATTTATATATGCTTTCAATTAGAGAGTTGCATCAAATAAGTTAGGAATTTGTGTGAAAACCTTTTGGTTTCTGAAGAAGTTGAAAATCAAAAGTTATGAAAAATAATTTTTTATACGTTCCCCGTAGAGTAAAAGTGTCAGTCAGTAATATGCTCCTCTTACACTTCTCTCTTTTTAAAATGTCTCTTTATGCGTAAATTAAGTTTCACGATTCTATTTGTAAAACTTGCATATATATATTAATTTTTAAATTTAAAGGGGTCTGTCACAAATTTATATGGAGTCGTTCATCGCAGAACTCCAAAATTATTCAACATAAAAAACTTAGAAATGCAAATATCTGTCTAATAGTTCGTCATCCAATAATTGGATCATCATGGATTAAAAAGAATTTCCAATGACGCATACGGTTTCTCAGTTTCATTGGAAGATAGTTGCATCTTCCGCCACGTGATAAAGAATGAAAGGGAAACTTGGGAAAATGGAAATTTAAGGCATGACAGGAAAATATCCTAATATTGAACAATAATATTATTTTTTTGGGGCTATCAGCGTTGTGTGTATTATTAAGCTTTACCTAAAGACAGTGGCGACTTGTCCTTAAAGGCTACAACTTAAAGGTTCCTTTTACACTCATTTATGCATAGACTAAGCTTCACGATTCTGTCTGCAAAACTTGCAGAGATATATTAATTTTTAAGTTTAAAGGGACTGCTGACAAATTTACATGGAGATGCTTATTGCAGAAATGCAAATTTATTCATCATAGAAAAATTGCGAAATGCAAATATTTGACTAGTAGTACATCATCCAATCATGATGGATTGAAAATATTTCCAATGAAGCAAAAAAAATCACATTCATTGAGGCATAGATGGAAAATAGGGGCTTTTTTTCTTAATATGTCTGAATTTGTTCCATTCCCTAAAAGAATTTCGGTTTTTGCCTCTTCTGTTTTGTTTCTTCAAATATAGATGGCGCCATGGGACTAGTGTTTCTTTAATAATTCCTCCTTTTTAAAGAAAGTTAGCGTGGGTTTGTGATTTCCTAAAGACTTTTTTTCTCTTTTTTCTCAACTAGGGCATATGGTAAGTTTTTATCCATGAAGGCTTATTTTAATGTAGCTAGATGGCTGATAATATTAATCAATCTTATTAGAGTCTTGATGTATGTGTTTTTCCTTTTTCTTTTGAAAATGTGCGTTTTGGTGTTCAGATATCCTTTGTCCTTTGTTTGGGAAATTTCGGGCTAAGAGAAGCTATGTTTGGCGTAATGCTAGCTTCTTACAGAAAAATATCCCAATTATTATTTTGAATTCATTTAGAATAGAGTTCTTTGCCCTTGAAAAAATGGACTAGAATGGATTCCTTGTTTGCTTTTAGTTTTATTCGATTACCTCTCAGTTTATTTTGTTTTTCGGCTTTCTCTGTACGATCTTGATTTCTACTGTTCTCTGTTTTTTGTTTTGCTGCTGCAATTGCGCGCAACATAAACATTGTATACATTTTATTTAATTTTATTTTCTAAATTTCATTCTATAAATTTTGTTTATAAATAAAATAAATTGATGTTCTTGTTTAAAGTTCAGGTTAAGATTATATTTTAAATTTTTGTCTAATTTTTCTAGTTGATTGTTTTTAAGTTCCTGATGTTTAAATTCCTAATGTTTCTCAGCTTTCTTGGCAGATAGTTGCAAATATCGATTTGATAAAGAATGGAAGGACAACTTGAGAAAATAAAATTTAACATAAATCAGGAAAATAGCCTAATATCGGACAAGAATATTAAATTATTTGTGTGTATTACAGCGTTGAGTGTATTATTAAATTTTACTTAAAGGCACTGGCGACTTGTCCATTATGGTTGCAGAACTCACTAAAATTATTTTTAAAATTCGCATTTTCGTTTTTATTCTTATTTGCTCACTTCTCCACTCTTAGAGTTCGATTATCAATGAAAAAAGATAAAAATAAGAAGAGAAGACAGAAAAGAAATGAAAGAAGGTAGACGGATATAAGATGCAGTTGCACAGCAAGTAGTATTGAAAAAAACAAAATTCGCTTATTGCTTACAACTAAGTGACATAAAAGGTGAAGACAAAGGTGTATAGCTACTCTTTCTGCCTTTGAACTTAATCAGAACTGGATTTTCGGATTCTCCTGTTTGGTGCTAAGCAAACAATATGTTCTCTTTTGGAGTAGAATTGCGTCTCTCCATAGTGGTCTAATGGTGTGTCGGGAAAGGAAAAAATTATGACGCTTTTCGTGACATTTCTAAACTCTTATAGATCCGCCACTAAATAAGATAGAAAGTTGATTTTAGTTTCATCTAACAGAGAAAGGTAGATATTGAAGATTGCAGAAATAATTCTAGAATTTGGAATTTCGGTTTATCACACTCGAGATGTAAAAGTGGTGAAAATCGCGAAAAATTCTGATGACGTCACAGCTACCAATGCATGCGCACGCAGACTAAGGCACTTCATTCATCGATCGCGCAAAATATTACTCAAGAATTGTTGAATTACGTCGAATTTCGTGCTAAAGTTAAACGCTTATAGCTCCGCAACCAAATAACATGGTTAGTGGGTTTTAGTTTCATTTAACAGAGAAAGGTAGACATTAAAGATTGCAATAATTTTGGAATTTGTAATTACGGTTTAGTCATAGTCGAGTTTATAATGTCCCAGCTAAAAAAAATCTGCAGAAAATTTCTTTTTTTGAAGATTTCTTAAAGATTTCTGCAGATTTTTGAAGACAGAAAAAATCTGCATTTTTTCTTTAATTTAATCTGCAAAAAAATTTATTTTTATTTTTTTCTTTAAATATCCTGTAGATTTTGTAAGACTTTGCAATTTGTCTTTAATTCAATTTGCAGTTATTTAGCATATTTTCTCAAAATCATTAAACTCGACCAATTTCTGTTGATTTTTTTGAAGATTTAACTGCAATTACATAATATCTGCATTTCTCTAAATACATATTTTGCACCATATTCTCCAATATTGCAGCTTTATTTTCCAATGGATATAAAACAAAATTAGATGTAATTATCATTATTGTTTAATTCTACAGCAGACAGGAGTTTCAAAAATTTCCCAATGGAAAATTGTCTTAGGACTAAATTTTTTAAATATGCCACTGAAAAAATGAATTCTAAATTAATCTTTAAAATAAATATTTGAGGTTTTACCATTTTAAACTTTTACCCCATAATTTAATTAATTTCCAATTAGTTTTCCAACTGTCTTTCTGACTAGCTATTTTCCTCGAAAAAGAAAGGAAAAGTGGAGCTTCCGCCTTTTGAATGGAGAGAAGTCTTATGAGAAAGATAGAAGGTGAAAACGAATTTATTGAAACTGAGAATCTAAATTATTGAACAAAAATATTACTAATCTCATCTGTTACACATCTCTACGACTTTTGAAACAAGTATTCTGACCTTGGTTGATTTTTACACCACTAGATGGCGCCACGATAGCCATGGTGACGCTATAACTTAAGTAGATTAATTTATCCTCACCTCGCGTATACCGACGTAGCTTTGTGGTTAGGACGCCCGCCTTTAGCGCTCCTGCTTGTAGGATCGCGGGTTCGAATCCCAGACAGGATGAGCTTGAAGTTTCGTCACATTCGTATCGTATACGTAAGTTGATTCACAAATTAAATTAATAATTAAACCTTGACTGTAAAAAAATCTGCAGGTATTTGGAACAAATTTTTTTTCTGCAGAAAATCTGAAGGTATTTGGAACATAGTTTTCTTCAGATATTCTGCATTTTTTTTCTGCAGAAAATCTGAAAAAAACATGTTCCAAATACCTTCAGATTTTATGCAGATTTTTTTAGCTGGTGTGGTGAAAATCACGAAGAATTTTACATAGATAGAGTCACATAGTCACATTAGATTAATAGTCACTATAGACTATAGAATTAATAGTCACATAGAGCTACTTTAGTCACAGAAAGTCACAGTTTAGTAAGGTAGGTAAGTCTACACCACTGAATCCCAGCGGCCGTTTCGCAGAGACAGTCTCCCGTTGATTTTTTCTTTCTTTTTTACCCTTTAATCTCACTGAATGTTCGCCTTTGCACTCTTGATTTGTTTTTCTTCAATTTCTCTTTCATTGCCTGTTTTTAGGTTCCGGATTCACTTTCATGTTTCCTCAACGGGAAGTTGGGTGGTTACTTCGTATTCGTATTATTTTGTTAGAATTCACTCACAGGAAAAACATACGACGGTAATTATCTAAAATACATTTCAGCTAACTACAAATACCAGTTTGGACTATTTAAAGGTTGAAAAAAATATATTTCAATTGTATTCTTTTAATATTTTTATAGCATTGCTTCTTTGAACAGATGAGCCCCGTCATTGCTTTGAATATTTTTCGAATTTTCACAGGATAAACTATTTTTGTAAATACTTCAAATAATGTATTATTTTACTATTTTTTAGATTTAACAAGAGTTCACAAGTACATCGTATTTCCTGATTTTATCCTATTAATAACTTTTTAAAATATGAATGTTATTCCTGAAATAAACGAGAAAAGACTGGATCAAACAGCAGTCAGAAATATGGAAAAGTAGTCTAAGTGAATAAATTTTTCTTCATATATTTATGTAAGTTTTGAAGTTATAACCGTGCAACTTCGTATGTGAATAGATGACTATAAAAAAACATTTTACTGTTGTCATTTTTGCTCCATAGGGGGCCGTATAAAAATGTAATTTTTTTAAACTTTTTATTATCAATCCCTTTAGACGCGAACGTGTTTTCATACAAATTCTTACCTTATTTGATGAAATTTTTAATTGGAAGTATATGTTTAAAATCTATATTTAAGGAAATAAACGCTTGTTCCACTTTTTTGGGACATTCTGTATACATATGTATATTTGAATTAAATAGTTCATTTTACGGAACTGCAAATAAAAATTGCAATAGTTTATAATATTTTTTCATTTTAATGCAAATGAGAGCCCGTGTATTAAAAATATTGTGAATTTATCTTTTTTTCTTTATTTCATACCACAGTGAAGAAAATCGTTTTCTTTCTGTGAAACTATTTCTTTCCTTTATAAGATTTGGTGCAAAGTGTGATACATGTCTAAAGTTTTGGTGACAAAACCAAATGCAAAATTTCATCTTCCATCCTCTTTGTGTGTTTATATGTGCACTCTCAAATTATAGTATTCACATACAGACAGCCAAATTACCGGCATAGTTCCAAATATACGTTTTCAAGACTCAGTGTGGTTTAAAACGTCGAAATTCATCAAAACCTAGAAGATGAAATTTTTGACGATGGCACTACTTTTACTACGAGAATTAAAATGATACGACATAAATCAGTTTCGGACAAATTTGATCTTTTGTTTATTTTTCTTGAAATGAAAGTTTCAGAATTAAAGTGAACAAGTTCATGTTTTCCACTAACACTTCCATGTTAGCGTAGAAGAATTATATTTTCTGTGTAATAATGATTCTAGTCTATAGTTCAGTTTGCATCCACAAGGCAGCAAGAAAAATGAAAAACTATTTAAATGCAGCTAATCATGTTTGAGATCTTCTGTCTTAGAAATGAATGTCATGGTCATGATTCACTGTAACTCTCTACCCTCCATATAGAGGCTGTTCGTAAACTTTTGCGAAAAATAAGAGGGTAATACATCAGGACGAAGGGTATTTTGAATGTAACATAGGGCAGCATTCCTCTTTAGTAGTCCAACTCCGAAAAATGATCAACAAGCATTATATTTATGGTCTTGAAATCAGACATTAAACTGAACTCAATACTTTTTTCAATTATCAAGTCCTTTTTGAATGTTAATATATATCCCATGTGGGCCAATTAGTGGCTTTTCTTCACTGCTTTATACGTCAGAAAATTGTTTATTAATTAACCCTCCAGCCGTTAGGCTTTCAGATTGCTACGTTTAACGAAATTGTCACGCTGAAAGAGAAGGTTATTCTCCAAGTTGTGAGGTTTTGGACAAAAGGATTTCAACCCCCTTTTGTGGTCATTTTCGCGCCGTAAGGGGTCTATTAGACCTGTTATCATTCAGCAGTGACAGATGATTTCTGACCTCCATTCTTTGTGACAGAATCCTTTGTTAGAAGACCCTTCTTTGAGTATTCTCAGAACAGTTGGTCAAACTGACCCTTTCCTGACCACAGACGCTCCCTCTCATTACGTAACCGAGTGACACCTGGGGGAAAGAGAAAAACTTGTAGAAGGAAAATCTCGGGTCTGACACTTATATGGAACTTTTCTTTCCCGAGACTGTCTCGGGTATGCCGTTATGAGAGGAAAAAAGTTCACTCCGATATCTCGGGCCTGACGCTAGGAGGGTTAATAGTCTGACCATTAAGATTGAAGTTCGCCCGCCAAACAATTTTATGCCTTCCGAAACAAGCGGATATTAGATGTTAATCAAAAATCTCCAGTTTGCTTCAGTTGATGAGTAAAATGTTTTGTATCCATTCCTTTCTCATATTTATTGCCCATTTCAACATGTGTAATGCAGGCTTGGAATGGTCATTCAAAAAAACTTTAACAAATTACTAGGGTGTTATACCCCCCTACTCGCTCCGCTCGTCAACCCTCAAGAATCACGTTGTGATCCCAACTCGCTTCGCTCACTCGCTGCACAGTTATGAGTGCCTGCTAGTAACAGGAAATTATAAATACATTAATTACTAAAAGTAAATTTAAATTATTTGAATAGTGGGAAGTTCTAACTAAATTCTTTTTTAAAATCTGAAACTAAACTTTTAATTACTAAAAACTAAATAATCAAATTTTATAATTAAAATTTTACCTTTATACCATATATATGTAGAAGAACTGGTGTAAAAACGGGCACTGGTGTAAATATGGGCACCCCTCCCAAAGTGGCTATGGGATGTGCTGAAGACTGGCATCCAGGACTGTAGATGGCGATACTTGTTGATGTAAGATAGCAGAGAACAGTTGGAACCATTCTTTCAAGTAGTGTGGATGCAGCGTGAGTTATTGAGCGAATTGGTGTTGTTCTGGACTGCAAACTTTTGACTGGTATGTGAAATCGTTTTCTTTTCATGTCTTTATGGTTAGTTTAAAATAATTTTACAGTGATATCCGGAAAGCAGAGATCCTAAGCTACTTTTAGAAGCACTCCTTTAGTCACACACGCGTTTTGGTTACATGTGATAGCGGCCATCTTTCTAAGGTTTGGTTGGTGTAAATATGGGCACCCTTTCAATGCCAATTGATGAGGCTGCTGAAACACCGAAATGTTCCCCGGGAACTTCAAATACAGTTTCTCCGTTCGACATATCTCCTGTCCCAACATTAAGAAGAGAACCACTACTCGTGGACGCAAAGCAACAAGGTCTAGCCTCATCACTGGATCACCATACAAGGATCAGTTGACCAAGTCTCTTGAGAAAAGTGCTCCCAAGAAGACGTCCTTGAGTGTTCCCGGGGTAAGAAACCGGCCAGGGGGCAGGGGTGGGAAGACCAAGGGCCTTCAAAAAAAGAAAATTCGACCCACGAAACGATACGATTCATCATCGGACTCATCAGACTACTATGATCCTCCCCTTGTGGACAGCGATGATGATATCAACCTGGATATGAACGATGGGGATAAACCAGACTCGAGGAAGGCAACTTGCATCTTTTGTGATGGAAAGTTCTCTGAAGACACTCGCGGGGAAGTGTGGGTTAAATGTGTTATGTGCCAAATGTTGGCACACTTAGATTGTGCCGGGGCTGAAACAGCCAGTTATGTTTGCGATTTCTGTAAATAATTTTTTTCCGTAATAAATAAATTCTCTACTATTTTGTATTGTTTATCCTATTTTAAAACATTTTAAACTAATTTTTGCGACTCGTTTGGAGAGGGCCCATATTTGCACCCCATTTTTTCTGGTGCTTTTTTAAAAGCTTTTTGTAAATCTTCGTTTTCGAATTGAAATAATTGGTATTAATCATTGTTTTGCCTCCTATCATTTTGTAAACTTGTAATAGTTGTCAATGAAGGTCAAAAATTCAGAATTCTTCAAAATGAAAGTAACTTTAAGTCAAAAACAAAAGAGGGGGCCCATATTTACACCTTTTCCTCTAAATGTTAAAAAGAAATTTGAATGCTAAATGCATGAGAAGATGTTTACAAATAAAAATGTCTTTCATCATTCAGAAATAAGGCACTTAAAACTTCTTGGTACGCACAATTGACTGTTTTTTCAACAGTTTCATTAGCCCTGACTTCATTCCAACAAACTTCTAAATATCCACACGTCTCAATGACTTGTTGCTCAGAAAGGCTTCGCCACATGTATGCACACTCTCTTCAATAATTATTTAGCCAAGAAAGATGTAACTTTTCTCGCTGTGTAGATATTTATGTGTTGAAACCTCAGAAAATTTAAGTTTTCGAAAAATGATTTAACCCATTTCACAAACTTTTTGCTTAAAAAGGACACTTTAAAATGACAAATGGCTCTAAATATGTCCAAATTCAATATTAAGAATTATATCCCATAATAATTATTTACTTTTACCTTTATAGCATTAACAAAACAGCCTTTTTTCAAAATTTTAAAAAAATTCTAAAATTCTTGATTTTGACACAAAAATTTTAAACATGCTTTTTTTTCACAGAAATAATTATCAGAAAAGCTTCGCCACATTTATATACGTTCACTGCAATAATTATTTAGCCAAGAAAGTTATAACTTTTCTCACTGGGTAGATATTTATGTGTTAAAACCTCAGAAAATTTGAGTTTTCGAAAGTTAAGTTTCGACAAATGGCTCTAAATATGTTCAGATTCGCTATTTATAATTATAACTAATAATAATTATTTACTTTTACTCTTATAACTATAAAAAAACGACCTTTTTAAAAAAATTTTAAAAAATTCTAAAATTCTTGATTTTGACACCAAAATTTTAAACAATGCTTTTTTTTCACAGAAATAATGATCAGAAAGTCTTCGCTACATGGATTAAAGAACAGAGTCCTATCATAATCAACTATGTTCCTATAGCTCGAGAATTTCGTTCCGTACACAGAAAAGGCTTGACTCTATTTTGTACATTCATATTGGATCGTCTTAGGAACGATTGCTCAACAGTTTCAAGTTGTTCAACAGTTCTCTTTTTCGACAATTTCGATTTATAATAGAATCTGCCCGACTTAAACTCATTTTGAAAAATTTCGTCGTCTCAGATCAAATCAAACTGCAATCGTCGTATCGAATGTAAACAAAACAAACTTGCGAGCTCTTGCCAAACGGTGATTAAGAAATTCGACCCTTTTTTTGTCGCCACGTAAGAGAATTTTATATATATATATAGATATTGTTCCCTGGGAGCTTTCTTGACTCATCGCAATTGCTTCGGAGATCTGCGAGCTTGTTTGTGGATGGCAGGAGGCCTGCCGACTGAAGCAGGAAGATGCAAAGAAGCCTTTCGCAGGAAGATAAACAAAGATTGCCTCGTATTGGAAAGAAAGGTGAAATTGTCTTTCAAGCAAAGAATGCAAATATTTCGAATTTTGTACTTTCTGGCTGTGACATTATTTTTTTTTCCGGAGGAGCTGTAATCTTGTCTTGGCGCGAACTATTTTCGCTTACGTTATTTTTTTAACAACCTGCTTTAAAATCCGAAAACTGTACAAGACATCTAAAAATATGTATCTGTATTCAAATTAAATTAGCAGTTTTACAATTATAAGATATTTTGGTTTGTAAGTGTTAAATTGTATATCTTAATTTTTTTAGATTTATGTAATTTGATATTTTTGTTAGAAAATATGTATAACTAAATTAACACAATAAGAAATGTAATAAAACTAAAAAATTTACCGATAGAAACTGAAACTACTAAAATATGAAAGTAGATACGTAATGGAGGAAATATTTCTCCTCTGCAGTTATAACAACTTTATTTCACAGTTGGAATTACCTCCTTCTCCTTAGACAGAATCTGATCAAATAAGTCTTGAACGCGACGCTTGCTTTTCACAAAAATGTGTCGAAATCAAGTTGGATTATGTTTCACTTTGTTGAAATGCATTAAAATACTTGTGACGCAGCTGGTTTCAGGAACATTCCGGCATTCTATTCGCAATAGTGCAACAACGCAACAACGTAGTTAATTTCATTAAGAGGATGTCCGTAGATCCCTCCAGTATGCAAATTTTTAGATTTTAAAACCAAGATATCATTCAAAGCCCGTCTGAAACTGAGGTTTGAGATCTGTGTAACAAACATTTCAGTAAGTTCCATTTTTGCTTTTAATTATTTCAGTTCACTTATTAAATTTAACCACACTGAAAAAGTAGTTGGACGAAGCAGCATAAAATTGCCTTCTTTAGAAACGTCGTCTAGGTGATAGTGTTTTCCTTAAATCCTAAATGAGAGTCAGTAGTGACTTAAGTTGACCGATTGGGAAAAATTTAATGTGATTCTAGTGCAGTTAAAATTCATTGATACATTTTACCAGAATTTCATTTTAAACACTTTTAACAGATATATGAAATGAAACTGATGCTTGGCCGGAAGTTGTTTCTTTTGTTTCATATATATGTTATCGTTAAAGTATGAAATCCGTTATTCTATAGAATACCTAGTTATTCTATAGAATAACTGATCAAGTCAGTTAAAGTGTTAAATAAACTTTTATTTCACACTTTAACTAGTTATTCTATAGAATAACGGTCCACGCATCGTTAAAGTGTAAAATAGCCGACATCATGCAGCCTGTTTGTTAGTCAGATTGGTTATTTGTATTTTCAGCATCTGAAGTGGGCGCCGGGCAAATTTTTTTAACTTTAAAAACATCCTACGGCTTCGCTAGCAGCGGGAGACGGAACCTAGTAGCTTCGCTATCTCATTGAATGTAAGGAATCTGCGTTTATAGTGGAATTTGTCCATAACTTCGTTCCTAATCAGTGCGTAATTTAGGAAAAAGCGGACTTGTTTTAATGTCAGAATGTTTATTTTACACTTTAACGGTCTATCATTAGTTATTCTATAGAATACCTAGTTATTTCATAGAATAACTAGGTAAAGTGTGAAATAAATAATTTATTTTACACTTTAACTAACTTGATCAGTTAATCTATAGAATAATTAGTTATTCTATAGAATAACTGAATTATACGCTTTAACGGTGACATATAGATATTTGAATATTTCTGAGACGCGCAGGAATACGTATCACGTGATTCACTGGTGATGCAGGCGCTCTTAGTTATCTATGTACTATCAACTTAGTTTGCCTATCACAGCCTACAGTGTTATTACTTTTGTATGTTTTTGCAGTTAGAAAATTAAGATATAGTTACACAGTTAGGGGAAGAAATCATTCATGTTTAAACATTTTGCAGTGGCAATGCTTATAACGCTTGGCAACGTTTGGAAATACAGTAATTGTCATTCATTTACATTCAAATAAGGTTAAGTTAAGGATTGTAATTTTTTTAACACCCACTCCTACCTAACCCGGAAGCATATTTACAAACCCTACCCTGATAGAAGTGAGGCAGGAAATCGGCCAATACCATTGGCTACGAGGAGCAGTGACGTAGTTTCCAGCTCTCGTACGTAGCGTACGGCAATCTTAACAAAACAAGAGTCATCCTACTTTTCTTCTCCGTTTTCCCACATTTGAGCACAGAAAACATTCTTCCGTGTGTTGTAATATTTTTAAAAATGAAATTATTTTTTAAAATATCATAAAAAATAAAACACCCCACACTCTAAGAAATTATACTAATGAAAAGTACTCGCACGAGAGCAAAGAACGACGTCATCGGCTCTCGGTGAAGCGAGCCAATCATTTTGTCCGATTTCCTGCCTCAGTTCTATCAGGGTAGGGTTTGTAAATATGCAACCCGGAAAGGTGTAAGACCTAAGGTTTGGAATTACATTCATTCCAATTCATTTATGATTAATATTGAAAACTAAAAATAATTCATTCAAAAAAATCTGTTTCGAGGGATTTGAGACACGCCGAATACTCTCTGACAAATTAAAATTAAATGATATCTACACTGTTCTCCAGTAAATAGGTTCAGGCGGATGTGAAATACAATGAAAATGGTCAATCAGTCAGTCGAGTTGACAAAAATATGTGAATAATCAAACATTCGCTTGATAATGTAACATCTGTTCTCTTACCAAATAATTTCTAAAAATGTTTAAAAGACAGCTTTAGTGAAAGCAAACTTTTTAAGAAAGAAGAATCATCTTCTTTTTGTATTCCTGATTAATGGTGGAATAATCAGCGGCAACTTTTAACTTCCTGTCATGACTGTTTGTCCAGCCGTCTCTTCTGAAGGAGAATTCATTCTGCTCTAATATGTCATTTTTTGCTTCTTTTTTCGTC
>BGPR01045102.1:1340-12425 GCA_013235015.1 Araneus ventricosus | reverse complement strand
CAAGCGAGGAGAATCTTCAAAATCTCGCGGTCCAATTTTTTGACGATCACAATACATTGTCTTTGCATATTTCGTAAAAGTGAAAGAAAAAAATGAATGAATCAATAGACTCCTGATGAGATCCACGTTCGACATGCTTCTACATGACACTTTAATATATTCCCAGTTTATGCTTTTAAACGAAAACGAATGCACCGAAACGAACTTCTTTCATATGCAAAAGAAACGAGGAATAAATTATGTACCTGAAAGATATTCCTCGAAATAAAGGGAACGAGCTCTGATGCCAAAAAAGATGCAAAAGATAAATAAAATATCAAGACAGCGAGACACAGAAAATAAGGTTGCAGGCACCTTTTTTAGGGAAAAGAGACAGAATTCTTCGGATAACCATTTTTACGTTAAAAGTGGTAGGAAGAATTACAGTAAATTCTATTTGTCCGTAGAAAATAACGCCTTTCCGTTTTGGGTTTCCGCGAGTCTTTTAGAATAGTAAATGCGAGGGACAGAATAAGGAAAATGTAAATTATAGAGAAACGACTTACTTGTATGCATAAATAGGGCGGAAGAATGCAAAAAAGCCGAGCATTTTAGGAATTTAAATATTTTACCGTGATAAAAGTGACGCTAATAATATTTCTTGTAGAATCTTTAAAAATGGCTCGTTTATTTCGATAAAAGCCAAAGCAAAATATGTTATGTGATCTTTAATTTTGAACTGCTGGGATATTAGGAGTATTTTTTAGATGGGAAGCCAGAGCTTACCGTCTCCAATGGGACAGGCCTATCTTGGCATAATAAATGAAATTTTAATGTTAATGCTTTTATAGTATTCCCTTTAAATAATGAAAAGTCGGAATTCATGTTGATAATGGAATTTGAGGCTAATGCATTTTAAACTATAAATGTGAAATGGCAATCGTATATTTAATACTAAATCTTATAGACAAGTCTGCATGTGGGCACAAAACGATTCACTTATTCAGGTGATTTATTATTAATTCTTTTTAACCTTTTCGTGGGAAGGTCTAATGTATGGCCTTATTCGGAAAGGGCGGCGTATAGAGTACGCCAAGTCGTTTTTTTCAACCCTCTATTTCAAATTCTACCCACTTTTCTCAGTTTATTACTTTGATCTGTTCAGGAACCATAATGAAGAGAAACAGAGAAAAAGAATGACAGATAAAATAGAAAAAGAAGAAATTTTATTGGGGATATGTTGAATAAATGAGCATCTCCCACGAAAGGGCTCCAAGTTTTCGTCGATCGTGAGTTGGTCACCAGATGTATAAAATTTTTGGCAGTTTTCATTGAAAGAGTCGAAAATTCCTCTCACTCTAGGTAACTTACCAGTTTTCATTGCTTGTGTCCGTCCTATCTTTGTATTCTAATCTGTTGGCAGCGCACAAATTTCTGGCGTACTGAGTTGTTCGCCGACGTGACGCGATCACAAAAAAATGCTTAGACTGGAAGGAAGAAGTCAGACTGAACGAATCTGCTAGACGCATTGCGCTCGAGGGATGCTTCTGTTAGGTTAGAGGAAGGGAGAGGGCTCAGGGAGGAAAAATCAAAAATTCACAGAGAGAAATAAATGACTGGCGTATTCTGTACGCCAGTCCCTCCCATTGAGGGCTTAGGATAATACTAAAACTGATAGGCATGACGCCACACCGCACCGCTGGTGACTATAACCTCAAGGGTAATCTAACCAGATTGCAAGCACTTCCAAGTTATGAAAAAAAACCACAAACGTTTCACTGGAGCAATTACAGAATCAAAGCAAAACAAAAAAACAACAACAAAAAACAACAACAACAAAACAACAATAACAACAACAACAATAACAACAACAACAACAAAACGCCTTGTTCCCTTGGGCAACACACTCTTAAAGAGTTTGGCATTTACAGACGGACATGACAATAAACGATTAAACTACAGAACTTGATTAAATAAACACATGCAGGAAACACACAGAAAAAGTTTGGAAAATATGCACAATTAAACACAAATATATAAAAAAAAAACTGTTCTGAATAAAAAATGAGCGAAGAAATAAGGAGGAAAAAAATAGTAGAAAAAACATTTGACACAAATTGTACTATCGGTAATCTTGGCAGTTGATTTTACTTGCTCCTAAAACTCCACTTTCTTTCGTGCTTACACCACACGCACGCTGAAAATTTCAGTAGAGAACGAATCCAAGGATGTATAGGGGATTTGTATTCAAGCAGTTTTTATTTTTCTCAGATTTCCCTAGTGTTGTTCATTAGGCGTTTGACAAGTCTGCATGTGGGCACATAACGATTTACTTATTCATGTGATTTGTGGTGAAATGTTTATAAGGAAATTTTCACCATGCTGTCTGTTGATTTTCTTAGGTATTTTTATATCAAATTTATTATTCTAGTTACGAAATGGGTATTTGTCAGGTTTCAGACAACGGCGACTCTGTGTCGATATTAAGCGACCATATGTCTGAATTAGCCGCGATTTGACTCTTTGCCCCGATTTTGAATAAAGTATTTTCCATTCTCCTATTTATTTCGCTGATAAAAGTACATAGTTAATATCAATATCTAGATTTAAGTTGAAAAAATCTCCTTCCCAACTTTCTATGACCCACCTCCAAGGTAGGGTCTGACCCTGTAATGGAGGGTGTGTGTGTCGCTGCATAAACTGTTCATACTTGGGGTTATTATGCGTTCGGCCACAGTGCCCATGTTAATTGTCGCAGCGGTCGGTTATTCAATATTATCCTGATGCTACAGAGAAGCGGAGTTCTCTGTTTAATATTCCCATACTTTCCATTGAGTTTGGTCATCCTATTGTAATGATTACTGGCAGTTCGCAGTGAGACGAATGTAGAAAATACATGAATAATTGGGGCCACAACTGCCGACGTCGGCGCATTTTAGCCAGGGCCCTCTTACTGTACTACAAATAGATCAGGGACCCGGACGTTTCCACCACATATTGATGAGCCCCCTCAATATTTTACTGCTGTCTATTTGATGCAAACTCTAAATTTCTATTCATATAATTACGTATTATCAAATATTCATTAAATTAACTAACATATTTTTCCAAAATATGTGCAAAGTTTATCCCATAAAGTGCAAAGTTTAATATATATATATGTAATATATTTCTTTAAATACTATAGAGTTGTTATTAAATAGTTTACAAGTCTTTCTGGGAATTAAACTCAAGAATTTCAGCGATGGATTCAAATTTATGCTGTTAGCAGTTACTGAAGGAATAAAGAAAAGTATCTTGTTTCGAATACATAATGCTTATAAGAGTTAATATTAATCATAGAACTTAATATGTGTCAAACTTCGGTTTCGAGATAAGGTTCAAGAAAATCCAAAACAAGTTCAAAATTAAATGCCCGAGAAGCCTTAACAAATTTACTTCGTAGAGAGTCGGAAGTTTGTTAGCACTCTCTTTATAGACTTCGAACATCTTCCGCCATGTTGGCTTTTCCCGGTATGCGCTACAGCTCTAAAATGTAAAATCTCAGCCTCCCAGAGCGTTGACTTATGGGAGCAAGGTAACGACACTATCGGGGATTATGGAACGGTCCCACTCCGTGGCAATAAAAGTCGTTTGGCTCGCCATTTAATGTCTTCTTTTGCGCAACTAGTGTCGTCTGCTCGCTAAGAGGCGGAATTAAGTTCCCAAGTTATGTTACGGCCCATGGCAACAGCGTTTTATAACTTTTCGACTCCGATAGCCAAACAAATCTTTTGCGGGCTGCTCTGTAGACGGTGAAAAACACAGAGCGGAAAATATTTCTACTTAAAAGAGGGTCTCTCTTTTATGGCCTTTTCTTTTTCCGAATGAAAAATTGTTTTTATGAAACAAGAAACTTTATGCAACATATTTGCCGATATGAATGCCGAACCGGTTCTAAAAGCGATAAGAAGAGGCTTTTCATCATGCTCCTGCCTATTGATATTTTATGCGAACTTTTAGATTTTTATGCTTTTTTCCGAGAGTTCTTTGATCCTTTATAGATGGCCATTGATCACAGACGGGAGCGTTTGAGCTCGCTGCGTGATGTAGCAAAAAATGGCGGGAGAAAAGATTCCGAAGGCTATTTGCCGATGTTTATGCTGACGTGAACGGGGATGGCGAAAGCTTTCGGCCCCATTGTTTTCCTACTAGTTGCTACAAGTTCACCCAAAAGGAGACGCTGTTATGAGGTATTCGAAGCTGGAATGGCCTGGCTAATTCCAAGCAATGACTCCTTTATGGTGAGGCTGACTGACTTTCTTCAGTGAATATTGTACGCAGTTTTGTTTTGGTGTAGTTTGGAAAAGAAGTTTTCATTGCATTTGAAACCTAATGTTATTTAACGAAAGATTATATATCAAACGTCTTATAAAGAAGCATCAAAAATCCAAAAAGTTCAGGAATATTTTGCATTTTTTTGAATAATGGATATCATACAGTGTCCTTAGAAACTATAAGAGAGGGCACTGAGATGTTCCGAGCAATGACTCTTTTATGGTGAAGCTGACTGACTTTCTTCAGAGAAGATTGTACGTAGTTTTGTTTTGGTGTAGTTTGGAAAAGAAGTTTTCATTGCATTTGAAACCTAATGTTACTTAGCGAAAGATTATATATCAAACGTCTTATAAAGAAGCAACAAAAATCCAAAAAGTTCAGGAATATTTTGCATTTTTTTTTAATAATGGATATCATACGGTGTCCTTAGAAAATATAAGAGAGGACACTGAGATGTTCCGAGCAATGACTCTTTTATGGTGAAGCTAACTGACTTTCTTCAGTGAAGATTGTACGCAGTTTTGTTTTGGTGTAGTTTGGAAAAGAAGTTTTCATTGCATTTGAAACCTAATGTTACTTAACGAAAGATTATATATCAAACGTCTTATAAAGAAGCATCAAAAATCCAAAAAGTTCAGGAATGTTTTGCATTTTTTTCGAATAATGGATCTCATACAGTGTCCTCAGAAAATCTAAGAGAGAACACAGAGTTGTAGGAGAACACGGAATAGTATAATATGTATAAATAGTTTACAGAGAGAGAGAATTGCAGAGGTAACACAGAGTTGTAGTAGAATAGGGATGTTTTAAGAGAACACAGAATAGTATACCGAAGACAGAATTGCAGAGGAAACACAGAGTTATAGTAGAAAAGGGATTTTTTAAGAGAACACAGAATAGTATGCGGAAGACAGAATTACAGAGGGAACACAGAATTGTAGAGGGAATACAGAATTGCAGAGAGAACACAGAATTGTTGTTGTAATAAAGATATATAGGGAGAACAAAGAGCTATAGAGAGAACAAAAATAAACTATTTTTTGGCAGTGAATATGTGGTTGGAAATTCCATAACTAATAGCTGGTGGCTAAGAAATATTTGGAAGGTTAAGTTAAAGACAGGCCTATTGAAATATACCAAATATTTTAACTCCCGAAATGCAGAAAAACTTAAATTCTCTATTCTAAAGCTTTTATTTAATGTTTAGAAATACTTTTGAATCGAAGCGAACTGTCATGTATAAGTTACTCTATAAAAAGCAATTCAAAGCTTTTAATACTCTAAGGTAAACACATTAGCTTACAGAAATCTTGAGATGCAGCAGAGATGCTGCTCAAAACAACATTAAAAGGTATGCTGATTCATGTGGCTACAAGATTTCTATTATCGACGAATTATATCTAAATATTTTTTTAAAATTTCATTTAAGAAAGACAAAGATATTAACCAACTAGAAAATCACCCGTCATCGTATGACGGGTACAAATTGCCTCTTCATTCGAGAGATTTCCAGTAAAATTTCACGTGTTTAAATAGATATAAGTGCGAAAGAAATGTTTAACCTTGATTGGAAAAAATAAAATAAGCATTAGTTTTATGGCAGGAGAATTTTTTTTATTTACATATTTCTTTATTCAAAAAACTTCGTGGTAAACAACATTCCGTGTTAAGTATTTTTCGTTGTTTAACAATTAAATTGTAATTCAATAACCATGAAACTCTCAGCTTGTCAAACATTAAACAAAAGTTAAAATTACAAAGGAATTATTTTAATCTAATCAAAACAAAGCACTTCTCTGCTTGTCAAACGTTGCCGAAAAATATTATCAAATTATATCATCACGATTGCAATAAATAATCAGAAGCATCGTGGAGTCCAAACTATATCACGAGCTGATATACCGCTGACGCGATTTACTACTTTCTATTAGCAAACGGAAATTAATTTGAAATATATGATTAATATAATTTAAAATTTATCGGGAACATAAGCATCTAAAGAATACAAAAATCAATTAAATATGGACTTTAAAATTTAAAATAATTATAAATTTAATCTAAGTACGAAGAAAGAATATAAGAACTTCAATTAAATACGTATTTAAAATTTAACTGGCTGTGAATTTTAGCTAAGTAGAATTTGCAAACTTTTCAATATGACAGACAGAAAAACATATCTTCAAGAATTAAGGAAATGACTAAGTTAAATTTCGCGTGAGGATTATTAAAATATTTAATTCACGATTAATTTCTATTAAATCTTAACACATCTACAGATATTTTTCACGTCCTTTCTGAAATAGAATATCAATAAATCACCGGAACATTTATCTCTTTTCTATCAGCAAATAATCAGCCTCTATTATTGAATATCGTGTTCTTTATCTTTGATAGATAAAAGAAAAGATTCTGAGATCAGTTTAGCAGACAAAAAGTTGCTCCTATTAGCTTTTGTCCCTGATAAGAATTCCAGAAAAAGAAGTGAATATCGTCTGACGTCCACGGGACCAATAAAATGCGAGAATATTATTCCGCAAAAATCCGCGCTCTCGCAACGCCATTAGTTCTCGCTCAGGAAAGAAATAGATATTGCCTATTCTTTTTCTTTATCTTCTTCTCGCAGAACAGACTCTGAATACTAACGGTTTGCTTTAGCATTGTTAGCCAAGAGAGTGTCGTTCTGAAGAGAGATTTCCACCAATATAAGCAGCGTTTCACAATGATATGAACAGCCAATATTGCAAACATATAAAATTTAATACTATTCCTAGATTTCCTACAGATATTTTGTAGGTAAGAATGTCTATTGACTTTGGAACATGTAGAAAACTGACTGGAAAGACAATAAGATGTGTTTTTTTTTACAGACAGAAAGAACAAAGATACAATAATTCACAAATATGAATAAAATAAAGTAATTAAAAATTATTTACCAATATGCAAGGCAAACTCACAGTCTAAAACAAATTACAAATATAATAGCCCAGATCTGTCTCTCGGTAACGCTCTGACGTCACCAACAATAAAACTCGCGCCATAGCACTGCGAGACGTTAAACAGCATTATTTCATTGTTAGAGCACATAAATTTCAGTAATTTTAAATTTAAAAGAGTAATTGTCGTCCTAATTTCAAATTTAATAGCTCAAAATAATGAAATAAAATTTGCTATCGATTGATATAAAATTTATCTCGCTATGATCAATAGTTTCCGAGAAATTTTAAATTATATTAATCATATATTTCAAATTAATTTCCGTTTTATAATAGAAAGTAGTAAATCGCGTCAGTGGTATATCATGCGCGTGATATAGTTTGGACGCCACGATGCGTCTGATTATTTATTGCAATCGTGATGATATAATTTGAAAATATTTTTTGGCAAAGTTTGACAAGCAGAGAAGTGCTTTGTTTTGATTAGAATTTCGAAAAAGAATTCCTTTGAAATTTCAACTTTTGACTTATGTTTGTCAAGCTGAGAATTTCATGGTTATGGAATTATGGTACTTACGTATTAACGCCACCGAGGCTACAGATTTGGCGGTTTTTAAGTGCCGTCAATTTGGCGGTTTTTGTACTTACGTATTAACGCCAATTTGGCGGTTTTTATAAACAAGATTGCTCTTTATTGGCGCATTACCGCCAATCTGTAGCCTCGGTGGCGTTAATACGTAAGTACCGGAATTATAATAAAATTGTTAAACAATGAAAAAACCTCACACGGAATGTTGTTTACCAAGAGGTTTTTTGAATAAAAAAATATCTAAATAATATGTAAATAAAAAAATATTTCCTGTCATGAAACATATGTTTATTTTATTTGTTTTCAATCAATGTTAAACATTTCTCTCGCATATACATCTATTTAAACACGTCCAATTTGACGGGAAATCTCTCGAATGAAGAGGCAATTTGCAGCCGTCATACCATGACGGGTGATTTTCTAGCAGTAGTATAACCATCGCATCAGTCATAATCACAAAATATCATCAGTTATAATTATAATTTCGTTTATTATTATCATCAGCTTCTCCACTGACTAATTTATCTGTAGGTAAGCATTTACAAATTTGCTTAATCAAAATTTGAAAAAATTGACTTAAAGTTATTACAGAAAAAATCTGAAAATTTAAAAATGTTTTAAGATTTCTGGTTGATTTTGGCAATTTCAATATACAGATTTTGATATCAAAGTTAGCCAGAAAGCACTTTTTTCGCCAGATTAGAGAGTTATTTTGCAGCCAATATTCATCTCCCTTTCTCTTTTTGTAGAAATTTCAAAAGCTGATTTATTACAAATATCTGCTTCTTCTGAAGTCTATTGATTTCTAGCAAGTTCTGTTGCACCAAAAGAAAAAACCCGCTAAGTCTTTTTTAGCGACTATACATTTAATAATATATAATTTAAAGTTAAAAAAGAAGAAAACTAATACTTAAAAATATTAAAATTTAAGTAAAATTTAAAAATGTTTAACAAATTATTGAAATAGCGCAAAATTTAAATACATATAAAGTAGAAAATTCCAACGTATAATACAACAAATTCTAGCCGTCATTTAAAATGGGGAGAAAATTTCCTTTATTGTCATTTCAGGAAATAGACGTGTTTTGGAAGAAAGGTTAACTTAATTAAAAAAGAAAAACTCTCAGTTTTTACAGCCAAGGGGGAAAGAAGATATTTCTTTTTCGTAGCTCTTAAGATGCTTATGGTTCAGGAAAAAGCCATAATTATAAAATATATAAAATTAAAGTTAAGATATTCTCATTGGAGGGAACTCAAAATAAAATATGTCATAAAAATAAAAAAGTAACTTATTTTCTGATTTTCTAGTCGAAGAAGTGCCTGATTTCATTAATTTAACATGATTTTTTTATCCCAATAAAAAAAATATGTAATTCTTATAACAAAGAGATTTAGTAAAAAATACTTTTGTTTATATAATTTTTTTCGCAGTCAATTTCTTTGGATGCATAACGGAAAACTACAGGAATTTTGTTCCTTTTTTGTAAAAATCTTTCTTTTTTAAATATTTTGCGCCCAATCATGCTGACAGTTTTAAATAGCATTTTTTTCTGAAAATGCTTAAGATATCTTTTATTTCCCTGATTACAATTCGTTCTATTTTTTTCCCGCTCGTGGATCATGACCTTTTAACTATAACCGTTTGCCCAAAAGACGATTTACCTGAATGTCGCTTACCTGCTAGGCTGGAGCATTTGATTACACGAAATCAGTAGCTATATTAATGGTAATAATATTATTAGTAGTATAATATATTATTAGTGGTAGTATATTAATTTCCAAATCTCTGTATTCACCCTTCTCTTCAAACGACAATTAAAATTTGAAATAAACGATACCTAAATACTTTGAGTTCTTATTTGGATGTAAAGAATTAAAATAAATTTTATTCTGAAATGTCATAATGAAAATTACTATTTAAGTATGGCATTATGATTACAAATAAAATACTGTTGTTCTGACTTATCCCAACCGTTCTATCCTAATTCATGATAGAGATAAAGGATTGCAGCTTCCGTTGGTCTAAGTGACCTTGGAGACAACTCATTTCATGGATCCAGAGAGGCAGGAATGATAGCTTCCGTTGGTCTAAGCGACATTGGAAACAACTCACTTCATGGATCCAGAGAGCCAGGTTACATGGCTTAATGCTCAGAAATGTTATTCAGTGTGATTCAAATATCATGCTTTTGATGGGAAGGATAAATACCCTAGTTACCAAAACAGAAAGCTAAGTAAGAATTGGTTCATTTCAACACAATGTTCATAGAGAAATATATCTGGAACCCGATTTCAGAATTAACCAGTTCCGCTTCGCAAGATAATGTATCAAGTGTACTTATTTTTATGGGTGACATCGTGTTTTCCAAACAAAATTTATCTTTTTGTTGCTTCTATTCCAATGATTAGTTTTTCCTTCGAATTTTAAGATTATCTATCTTATCTCTTCCTTCCGGCCCCCCCCCCTCCTAGATCTAGGAAGCATGGTTTGAGAAATCATATGGATTTATAACACTACTTTCTTATATGCGTTACTATATATTAAAGTAAGTTTTTCGCACTTTATACGTGCGGTGGATCGCGTTCTTCAGATTTTAATAATTTTGATATAAAATGATGGATGGGATGTTCAAGTAACAGTTCTTGTGCTATCAATTCCTGGTGATAAAAATAAACTTCTTATCATGTAATAAAAATTATTTTATAAAAATAAAACTCAAAGATCTTCCAATTCAGTCGAAAGACAAATGAGATAAGGGCGAAAATTTCAGACTATCATGTGCTAATATGTTTCGTGGCGAATACATACTTGGATTATGAAGTTGGTTACGATATTGTACACACCTCTCATAGTTTTAAAGCGTCTATGCCCATGATGTGAACTCTCCGATCAAGTGTTGGCCATGGAATTGAAACTGTTCTCACCAATAAATATTTCTCTGTCCAACGTCTTCAAGAAGCTTTCTCTAACACTAACGTGTGTCCAGATTAAAAAGTAAATTAGTGCATAAACACCTTTGGTTAAGGTTGATTTACAAAAACCAAATATAAATATTTTTTTATACATTAAATGCTTTCCATTAAAATTTCTTATTAAAATAATTAGTAAAGTAATCGGCAGGTTTCAGAAAATTAAGCCATACAACGTAAAGGAAAATGACATATTAAGTCAGAAATAAAAACACGGGTTTTTCGGCCCCCCCCCCCGTGCCGGGGGGGGGGGGCATTCCAATGAATTTCACATGAGCTTGCAGTGTGGGGGGTTGG
>BGPR01045101.1:0-12425 GCA_013235015.1 Araneus ventricosus | reverse complement strand
CACAACTTTCTTAAAAGGTGTATCAGGATCATAACAATCCTTGCTTTATTATTCTTTCCTTATGTTTATAATTTCGCATTCGTTATTTTTTATCAAATTTTTCATAATAATATACTTCTATCATAATAATATGTAATATGTCCAGAAGACCATCGCTTCAACTCCCTTGATTATCACAAACAGTATCATCATATTTTTACAGTTTTATATAACTTGACTCGTTTTATTCTTTGTGAAAATGAAATTTTTAGAATTCATTTTCATTTAATTACTCATGTGTTTTGAAATTTTGCACAATTGTGTATTCTTGATGACTTAATACACTATTTTAATATTTTGAAACTTGATTATCAATTGATCCTTAAAATAATTAATTTTTTTTCCCATAATTTGGAACTAGATTTCATAATGTTTATAATAGTGCATTTTAAATAAAAGACTAAACAGTGGGATAATTCAAATAAAATCTACATTTAGCGCAGCAATAGGACCGTAGTTTTTAAATCTTATTAACTATTATTTATTATCTCTTAGCGATTTACTTTCATAAAATATTTCTTGCGTTCTACGCAGTTCTAGTAATTCAATACTTTCTTGCATTGAAAGAGTCCAGTGATATCCATAAATCTTTCTTCCAAGCGTGCTTATCAATGATTTGGGTTCAAGGAAATGATTGTTATATAAGTTTTTTAAAGTTTTAATAAAAAATCTTTTTAAATTTTGTTATTAACATACATGAAACAAGTCAAGTTAATTAAAAAATTGTAAAAACAAAGTCAAAACTTAATTAGTATAGAAGCTGAACAAATAATTCAAAGTGATCAGTAAAACTTTTAAAGTAAAAAAAAGTATTTGATCTCTGATTCAATTTCATAGGGTAATTACATCAGCAATGCTGAAGTGAACCATTATTAAAATTTTTAAAAAATTACAAGTTTCAAAAATTCTTCAACTTAACTTTAATTTTCTCTTTTCTTCATCACGCGATGAAAATTTAATTTAACCAATATTTTAGATAACATGGAAAATTTGTAAAAGATAAATGCTAAAATTTCTTTTAAAAGCAAACAATTTCTATTTTCAAATTGTCTTGTCAATATTTTCTTCTTCATTAATACGATTTCCAGCTGAAAACGATTAGCTTCAATGGAAGGAGGTATGGTACATACAGTTTAATAGGTTTCACAAAACATGTTCTTCACGACAGGAAAGGCTGCAAGGGACCGTGCTCTTAACGTTTTCATGCACTTAGAACTTCATTTATTTTTTTTACTTCCGAGATTTAATGAACTTACTATATTTAAATAGACTTCAACGCTAATTTGTTTTTGCCCAATTATCTCAATTTTTCCAAAAAATAATGTCACTTAATATGTTCTTCCACTCAGCTCTTCAATTATGTTATATTATGGAAACTGTTATGTCAGTAACTTGCTGCTTGTTAAGATTCGATTTGTATGTAATAAATTTAAATTTCATAAACTAAAGAGATTTAGTATTATAGATTAATGAAATCATCCTTTATGCGTTATTGGCAGCATAATGATTTATATATTCATTTTAAGTTGCAGTATTCAATTATTATAGTGGGAATCTACATACTTGCTTGAATTCAAAAAGCAGACATAACTCCGACGTTATTAAATGCTGTTCCATGAAAAAATGTAGAATATGTTTTTTGTATATATATATATAAATTAGTGTAGCTTCAACACTACTCATACGGAAAGCCTGAAATTTTGCATGAGGTTGTAAAATGAGCTTTCTACATCATTTACTTTTTAAAATTGCGCAATTGTTGGTATTTTAAAATTTTGAGCATCAGCCTTCGATAAAATATTTCATGCACTCAAAATTATTTTAATAAAAAATTACAAGTGCTAAATATAATAGAACATTTGACACTACAACAACTAAAAAAAAATCCACGTCAATAAATATATCTCTCAAGATATCAGAAGGATTCAAATTTATTCATACATTAAAAAACTGAAAATTTTCCTTGCTCATAATAGGGCCAAATTTTGTTTATTATTAAAGTTATAACAAAATACATTGGTGTTAAACATTAAATTGAACAAGCTAGAAAGTGACAGCAAATTATAAGATAATATTCATACGACGGCTCTTTTGGCCTAAGTTATTGAGCACTTCATTATATTTATGAACAATAAAAAATAATGAATTTAATATATATTTTTCATAAGCGCCAGAGCGATAAGTCTATTTCCCTTTTTGTATTCCTCAAATAGTCTTCAATCTCTTAATGTACGTAGCTTCTCTCTGGAGATGCTGTTTGTGAAAAGGTATTACTACAGAAAGCTCGTGTTTCTTAGCAAACATCTTTTCACATACATTTAATATTTTGATAATCAACAAGCTCTAGGAATCTTGTTTCACTGTTAATTAACGTAAATCAGATACACTCATGTCCAAAAATTAAGCAAAATTTGTTAAATGAAAAAAAAATATATATATCGAGTTAATAAGGGTACACTGATTCAAAATAAGTTGTGGAGAAGTATTGGGACGCACAATTGTAGGAACTCACGTTTCACAGTGAATATTCGGTCACACAGGCATTCTGGACCACCCAGATAGTAATGAAGTTGAAATGATTTGTGCTCAACCTGTTTCACAAATGTCTATAATAATGCTAACTTTCATCCTTGGCTTTAATTTTTTTACTATGAGTGCAATGATGACATGATTTTCGTTCGATATATTCGGGAGATACAAATTTTTTTAAAAGAAATTTCCCAATTTTTTTCGCATATTTTTTACCTTTTTTAATAAGCGACTTTCAACCAAAATTACACACGAAACGTACCAAATGCGTGACAATATGTTAGCAAGAAGCATTCTATTAAAATTTAAGTAAATACTTGTAATAACCGAGGGAATATGGGTAGTAAATATTTTTTTATCTGCACATAAGACGAAACATAGTGTAATTTTTTATTTCATAATTATTTCGAATACCAAGATATAGGGCAGCTTATATAAGATTACACTCAACAATTCAAAAGATAGTAGATTGTCACAAAGTGAATTTCCATTTCTCTCCTAGAGAATGAAATGATGGTTTGAAACAAATTGCTATCTTGTCTTAAAATTTCTCATGGGTATTTAGAATAGCGGCGATTGGGAAGGAAAAGTAGGAGGTAAAAATTATAGACACCTAAAAGTACCCGGAGTATAGAGAGTAGACAGCTTAAAGAGGAACTAAAAACCCACTTCCATTTTCCGCCACTCTTGGCGTTCCGTAAAACACACGTGTCTTATCTGTTACTATATTATTTCTCTGGAGAGAAAGTAGACAAGAATTTTTTTAAAAAAATTAATTACAAAGCATCTCGTACAGTATATGATTTAGACCCAGGGTGTGGCTTGAGCACCCAAGGTTAGGTTAGGTTAGGTTATATTAACGTCCCGTTTGAAGCAACACGAGAATATTTAGGGACGGACCTCATGTGCTGAACCGCGGTCAGATGACGAGGACGTACCTGAGCTAACCCCCCCCCTCTCAAACTTCCGCGCCACACCAACGGGAGGACGTTTGGCCACTACGTATGATTTAGCGTGCAACAGGCCCCATACACGGCGGATCTTCAGTGGAATCGGGTTTACAGACACTGCGACCCTCCGGCCAGGCACCCAAAGCGCTGCCCTGGATCTGCATTTGAAAGTACTTGATTGTATAATACAATAGTGAAATGTTTTCTTCTGTCCGGAAGCCGTGCTGTGACTGCAGAAGCTGAAGCACCATCTAATGCGGCAACCTCTTATATAGGCTTACGGCGACTGGAAAAATATTGGCACTGCTCCAGGCATTAGCCGAACCCTTATCAACTGTTTGGAATGTAGCTATAATTATCATTGGATTGAATCATTGGGTGTTGCAGGTTTATAAATAACACTACTATTGACATTTTTGCTTAGGTTCTCCTCATAGTGCCGCTTGAGTGGGTTTTGTATTAAATTTTTCTTTGCCAGAAAAGACCACCAATGTTCATAAAGTGACCCATTTATAATCCATATATTTTAACTTTTCTTGAAATGTCTGCAGCGGATTGGTTTGCGCCTGTGTTTTCATATTTGGAAAAAAATAAGTATTTAGAGCGGCTTTATACACGAGACAAATAAAGTTTATGTAAATGAAGATATCTCCGTTTGCATAGTTAGGAATGAGAAGATTTGAAAATTTATAAATGATATATTACCACTTTTAATATAGAAAAGTTTGTATATAAAATTTTAAATGTTTAGAATAAACCATTAACATATATGTCTTTTGTTTCTTCTTTAATAAAAGCCTGGATTTTTATTTCTAGGCTGGTAAATGAAAATTAGTTTTATTGCCATTTTGATATGGATGTGTTATGAATACGTGAATATAGGAAATAAAGTTCTAGATTGTATTATTACTTGTGTCCGATACAGAAGAAGAATACGATAGCAATGGAAGTGAAAGAAATGCAAAGCACTGTATATACTTTAATCCGGCCTAGCCCATGGATCACAGAGCAAGTTTCGAAACTGAATCCGAGCAGTACTACAACATAAATATAAGTGATAGAAACCAATCTTCAGGATTAGTGCATCTATTAAAATCTGTTCACTTTTCGCCATATCTCTGCATGTTTGCCAAAATGTATCATTAGTAGAAGAATCACAAGTTTATTATTATACTTGACTTGTTGAGGTAAGTAATGAGAAGGACATACAGACGGAAGTTGCCGTTTGCGTCGATGAACAATAGCAGCGCCTCATTTATGGAAGTGTATTAACTATTTGAGTACTCCCATTTAAACAAAACTGGGGAATTAAATGATGCCATAATCTGTTTTCAAATGTTAACAATGTTTACTAGCAGCCCCTAATGATTAAGGCTTCGTTTCATTTAGTATATATAATCCTAACACTTTCAATCGTACCCTTTTGAACCTTTCAACCATACCTTTCATTTTATATTCATAAAATGTTTTAGGTTCAAATTTATCCCTGTTTTCAATAATGATCTTCGAAAAAAATTATATGTGAATCTAATCCGTGACCACTTCGTGAATTTTAAAATCTTTTCGTATCTTTCACTTTCTGACTGGGTTGAATATATTTTAAAATCGCCAAAGCATCCCGGAGAATAATAGTCAACAGATTTTCGTAATCAGACGCTTATCACAGAAATCTCATTTGTTTTCTTTCCATCACCCACATAATTTCCATACACAAAAAAAAAATTGAGGGAGTGGAATATTCAAGAGAAAATTTATATGAAGTATTATTTAAAAAAAAAAATTCATTGTTATTAGAGTTTCAAATTATTTCAGAATAAAATGACAATACTGAATGTAAATTGAATATTACATTACATTACAATGAAAGAAATAAAGTTATTATTTTGTTATATTATTATTATTATAGCATCTATTAAGCCGCTGACTCATCGCTTTGAACAGATGGCAAATGATAATTATTCTCATTTATAGAATAACACACAATATTAATAATTTTTTTATTGGTGTTGGCAGCAATATTACATCAGTTTATTAAAATAACCCCGACTCATTTATGTATATTTTTGGGTGAATCTGTTGTGAGGAGAAGGCACCATAGAATAAACGGTTTTTATTGAAACGCATGCCGTGATTACTTCGGTATGAAACTTGACGACTAAAAAATAATGGGCACAGCTTAAGCTCAAATCACACATGTGTTGAACATTTACGAAAATTAACTGAAGACAATATAAGATATCTAATCATTTGCTACTCAAATGTAACGTCGAGAAGCTAGACAGTCATGAGTGATTGCTATTTCTGTTTATCAAAACGAAAAGGTACAACAATAATAAAAAACATCAAACCTATTATTTGTGTGCAGACGTCATTGGGCTGTTAGATTATTATAAAACTACCGAAAGAAGTCATCCAAAACTTTCTCGTTGCTCTTCGCTCAGAGATGTAGAAAGAGAAAATGGCGTCAAGGGTAAGTATGAAATTTCACTCCCTTCTTTTTAAAAAAAAATCATACTTTTTCTAAAACTTACGTTTTGGTGCGTAAAGATGGAGATTGCAATTAAACCAAAATAACAATTTACAAAACATTCTGGAACTAATTTGGATTTATATGTTACAGGAAGCAGCAGACTTCGGCGACCAGCTGTTCCCCCATCATATTAATATCATTAATTTATTATTGCCAACAACTTTAATTTTATTTTTCAATATATTTAATTTTTTTACTGTAAGCATTATGCTAGAAAGATCATATGAATTGTAAAAAATGAATGAAATCATTTACTGAAAATGGATTAGCATTTGAGCTAAGTGAAATTTATACAGAAAATAGATTTAAAGTTTGCAATTAATGACGTTAATAATTGACCGAGCGAAGAGATTTCTCCATTTAACTCAAACTTTCATCATTTCGTCTGTCTGTAAATTTTCTGTTGCGTAATCACGACCAAACGTGTTGTTCATTTTCTTTGAATTTTGCATAAATGTTTCTTGAAGTAATGAAAACGATGTATGTCTAAAGATTTTTATTTTTAATTCGTTTTCAAAATGGAGGTTACTTAAGTCATTTTCAGTATTTTGGAATAAGTGACGATTTGACACCATTGAAAAATTTGAATTATTTTTTTGTTTTGGAGAAACATTTAATTGTGATTATGTTAACACTGATTAAAGCAAAGGTTTGTGAAATAATTCGCATTGAAAGGCAAAAAATAGGAGAGAGATCATTGTTCCATCTTGAGAGTTTCTTTTTCCTTTTCAGTTTCATCTAATCTTGCTTCTCTCTTTTCTTGAAAGCATGTTTCAGCAACAATTCTTGACAAACGTTCTTGTTATAAAAAAATTAGAAGACTGCTTCCACTTTCTAGAGAATATTTTCCTGCACATTTTTATATAACTTCTTTAATAATAAGGTAATGTATTTGTTTATAAATACAAGGTAGTAAAATTTATTATATGGAATGTAATGTGTAAGATTGATTGGTTTAAGACCTAAGTATAGCTTTATAAAATGAATAAATGGGAACAAAAGAGGGACGTCCTCCTTTTCCCAAAACAAATTATGACGTCTGGTGTCCCTGGGTTAATAATGTCTTCAAAATGGAGGAGACACAGGATGAAAACACCAGATGTGGGAATTGGGCCACACGATGTCTGCTGTTTTCAGAGCTAACTGTTAGGATCACATTCAATTGTTAAGAAGAATATTGGAGCCAAAACGTGCCTCTAACAAACTCCGAAATATAAGAATTTGATGAAAAATGTTTTACATGATTCAGTTGAAATTACTATCATTACAGAATATTTGCCTAATCAGAAGGAGCATGAAAGACTAAATATGCGACATTACTCTGCGTAATTTATCACATATGGAAACGAAAAGTAAATTTTTAAAATCAAATAACGACTTCTAATGATTTTCTTTCTAAGATTTGCATCACAGGAATTGTTTTTATATTTACCATTTCACTATCTTATAAAATTAGACAGCAACTGTTTTTTTGCCTTCATAAATAAATTCATTATGGAAAAATTATCCGGGTTCAAATTTTGTTGAACCTCGACTTACTATATCCCGCGATTTCCGAGTAGAAATAAGTCTATTTTCTGCTGCAACCTTCCATTTTCGCAAGCTATTGTGTTTACTTAGAACTATTACAGCGTTGAATCGAATTGTTCTAATAAATGTTGCATATAAATCGAAAGTCCTTTGTACAAACGTATTTTGAATATCTTTGAGAACAATGTATCTAATTCGAAATTTTAAAGTCGGAAGTCAGAGGGCTAATATTCGGCATTCAGAGGGTAAGGAGAGGTATTTGACATTTTGTTTTACGACACAAAAATTATTTTCTCCCACTATTAGATCGTTGAGCTTTCTGCTATTTTCGAGATGTCGATAAGTGCTTTTAGATTTTGTAATTCTAAAAGCTATACTCAAAGTTGCGATCTTCATGTTCAACGGATCATTACTCGAAACATGAGAAAGTTTTACAGCGTTGAGAAATTTTTTGAAGGAATTTAGAATTTCTCAAAGAGATGTCTAAGAGCGCTATAATTTTCTCTAAATTTCGCCTGAACTTAAATTAGTATTACAAACAAAAGCATGAAATTTTAAATCTTCATTTTGTTTCATGATTTCAAGTAATAAATAAAAAAAGATATTCTACTGTTTAACGAAACTTAGCATTACTCTTGTGATGAGTAGCTATGGTGATTTTACTATGATTTACAACGTTTTTCACTTTCTTTTATGCGAAATAAACTAAGAGAAAGAATTGCAATCGTCAGAAAATTCCGATTTCGAGATCTTGAAATTTCCATTTTCAGAACCCTGCCACACATTAACAAACCCGGAATTTTGGAATGGTGTCGCTATCTGTAGACTTTGATAATTGAAAAAACACAATGACGTAATCAGATTAAACTTGATTTGTCATCTATACCAAGGTTATTGGGTTTTGTCGTTTTGGACGAAATTCTTGAAATGAAAGTCTTCTATTTGTTTGTGCGACCATTCGTGCGAATGTGAACGATAACTAAAATACCTTTAAGAGGTGCATGGATAAAATTTGGCGGATTTATATTGTATTTCAATTTTCATATAACGAATGAGCAATACGTAACTTTTCAGGAAGCAGATAAGGGGTACAAAAAACTCAACTCGTCAGAATTGGAGATTTTGAGTTGGAAAGGACAACCGACAACGAAGCAAAGTTGACAACAGAAAAGAGTGAAAACATAGAACAACAGCTTCCTCTAATTAACATGAATATACATTTTTATATTCATGAATCATTAATCAAATTTTTTTATATTAATCATTATTTCAAGAACAAAATGCAAATCATTAACACTTTTCAATGGGTTTGATCTTCATTTTTATTTATTCTTTTATTTATATATTATTTGATATATTTCAATGCTGCTCCAACATCGAATTTGCTTAATATTTCTTGCTCAGCTTGTGTTGAAAATATGTACAGTTTTATATTTATGCAAGTTTGCTTATCATTATTATGTCTGTTATTGACAACTAATACCGAAGCAAAGTAAATTTTAAAAAATATTAAAAACTTAGAACAAAATCTTCCTTTTCTTAACCCTCTCAGACCGAACGAGGCGGTCTAAAAATTCCCCCTTAACAGCGGCGAAAGCCGGTCTGGGGCGGTTGGCATCTTTGAGGGGAAGAGAGGTTCTGAGATCGCTTAGGAGAAAGCACGGTAGGGGGAACCAATTATCCTTGTCAACTACAGCCCATTTACGCGCCCCTTAAGGGAAAGTTATATCAGGAGAGGGGAGGTGGGGAAAATGACCACCCATGTTCGAAGAGTCCAATTCATGTCGTTTCCGCCCAAAAACTCTCAGTTTTAAAGGAGCTAGAAGAAAAAGTTTCCCCGGGATTAAAGAGTTAAAAAATAATATAATTTTATGTTATGAATAATTTATCCGAAATGAAAATGCAAAATATTTACAATCTTCAATGGTTTTGAGGTTTATAATTATTGTTTCAAAAACGTACAGATTACTTTTTATCTTTTGTGTGTGTGTGCTATTTCAACATCCAATTAGTTTAATTTTTTTGGTTCAACTTGTGATGAAAATATATAGTTTTGTAGTGATACAATTTTGTCATTTCATTACCATGCGCATTTATTTAATCTACCACTATACGTTGATGCGAAAAGAAACATACACTAAGCCTGTTCTTCCACGACTAAGAGAAAGAAGTTTTATGACGCGTGAATGGAAGCACATGCTAAGTGCAAAAGATTATTAAATTGCTCTATGATTAAAAGAGCTATAGCCATGTCTATAAGCAAGAAAAAAAAATTGAATGCATTTTCGTCAATAAAGTGCTTGAAGAGTAAAAATTGAGGGAAAAACAAAAAAAAAATGTAACTTCTAAACTTTAACGCTCGTTTCCTCAGATTCGCTTAATTGCCACTTTACATGTTCATTCGCTCAGCTCTTCAATTAATATATGTCATAATAATAGGTTGCAGTTTTATTTTATAATTTTACGTCTTTAAATTTATTGATGTAATTTTACTAGAAATTAATATATTATTCAATAATATTTGACATTAGTTATGATAGATAGCCCTGATCAAAATTATGCATGTTGAAGAAGTATTTTTTTGATTTTAGTATGTATATTTAAAACTTTTCAGGTAATCTTTTCAATTACATATAATTTTCGAAAATAATAACAGTTCGGATTAACCGAAATTTCGGATTAGCGGAGTTTGATTGTATTTGGATCGTAGAAGTTACAATGTGCTTATACCCAATCTTGGTAGGAGATCATAAATATATGGTAGTATATATTTATATATTTATGTTTTATAAAATTAAGTGGTGCAGTTTTTGGTGGTAAATTAATTAATAAAATCAAGTGGTGCGTGGCTCTCGCCCTACCATTGGAAACTTGAAGAGTAAAAGTGAAGAGATTTTATTAGGCGTCGGGCCATTTAGGTGAACTTTCATCATATGTGTGTCAGATGTTCGGTGGAGTATTCGTAAATCAAGCACTGCCGGGACACTTTTACCTAGGAGACAAAAATCGCACTGTTTCCATGGAGATTTTTACCTATTTCTCTAATTTATTTTACGTAAGGAAAAACAGTGCCAGAACTGCATTCTGAGGCACTCCGACTTCAATATACCATTGTGCACTTTATACCCTTCCCATTTCTTTTCCTGGTCCCAAAGCATGTCATGTTAACAGAACCGGTTATCCTGCGCTGTCTTTTCATCGCAACTTATTCTCAACAAATCAAGCAAAAGGAAATTGCGTTATTACTACAACATCAGACGCCATATTTCCTTCAAAATGTGAATAAAGAACAAATTAAAATGTGTTATCATTACAATATCATTAAACAAGCATAATAAACATATGTTATCACTAGAATATCAATAAGCGATCATAATAATCACGTGTTATAACAACACAATGCGCGAAAAAAGAAGTGTCTTCACAAGTAATGAGACTCTGTCATAATTTTGCTATGACATTCCATACCATAATAATAAAATGACATAGTAATAATTCAACGAGTTATTTTATAAATTTACTTCTTTTAGTGTAGTTTTGGATTTTATATTTATTGCTGCAATTTTACTCAAAAATTATTTATAAATTCTCATAGCAACATAGTTAATGAAATAATATTTCAAATTGATTTTAATTAATGGCCCCTTCTCCATATATTTGTGTTGTGAAAATTCTGTGGGTGATGACAGAAGAACTAATGCCATTTTTGTGATCCGTGTGTCTGATTTACTAAAATTGATATAAAATACTCCAGATTACTGTTGGCCTAACACCTCCTTGATCTTTAACTGATAGGCTTATATGAATATTCACGATATTAAAGCAAAATGAAATGGATTGTATCTCGAATGTCATTTTAAAAATTAGAGCTTATTGGCTGCCTATCGAATGCAGCTGCGAACGTTCACAAATACTGGATTCCAACCTCCACTGTACCTAATTTACGACCTTATTTTATTCTGAATAGTTGCTCTGCTCTTAGAATTGAGTCGTGTAGCTGTAAACTGGCCATCTCCGGGACAGAAAATTCTTCAGAAAAGTGGATTTTCTATCACATCTAGCCAAATTGAGATTTTTAAAAAATACTGCATGGAATTCGATGTATTCGGGCAGTTTAATTCAGCATGCAATTTATGGAAATGAGGCCTGATGAAGATGGGGGGGAGGGAGTTATTTAAGGTTTTGTTTTGGATATAGATAGTTTTGCAGCTCGTTTTGATACGGACAGTTTTGCAACAATCTGAAATTTAAATAAATGCAAAACATGTATAGAAAGTAGGAGTCTGCAAAAATATTATTGAAATAAGGAGGTATCCCATAAAATAGAATCAATAATTAAAAAATATCAGATTCTCATGGCCACATACTTTTCCAGGGTCTCACTGTAATAAAGGTGGTTATATAGTAAAAACTACTCTCGCCTGAGTCTTATTCAGTATATTATATTACATTAGCGAAATTACAAACACTTGAACATATTTAGGAGAAAGGTCACAGATACAAATGTTCAAATCTTCATTCCTAACTATGTAATATTTCATGGCTCATTTCTGCATGAAACTTATTTGTTCACGTTTTTGAAGTTAGATAAATACGTACATTTTCCAAATATAAAAAAGTGTGTGCAAATAATCCGTAGACATTTCAAGAAACCATAAAATGTAAGCTGATTGTAAAATGGGGCACTTCTTGCACATTTGTGGGATTCAATCAACAATAATTTGAAATCTAAATAAATGCACCAAATTGTATAGAAAGTAGGAGACATAATAATATTTTGCAAAAATATTATTGAAATAAGGAAGCCCGCGGTGGCCTAGTGGTAAGGTCTCGGCTTTGGGGCCGGA